>OVBA01007385.1:0-14718 GCA_900406435.1 Lepidium aucheri | reverse complement strand
AGCAGCTGGAGATGGCATAGTGGGAATCGTCTTCGGGGAAGTAGAAGAATTCGGTAGATCCACCGGCGGTGGTGGAGAATCTTGAGAAGCTTCCATTGGAAGCAAAAAAAAAACCTGAGAAAATAGCCGGAAACCGATCAAAGATCGCCGGAAAAGATGAATAGAGGAGGAGGAAGTCACCCGGGGCCAAGAGAAGGCCGGAAAAAGACCAAAAGCGCCGGAGAATAGACCGGAAAAACAAATCGGAAAAGTTTGTTACGAATCGCCTCCCCGAGACTATTTTTTCTGTGCCAATTTATGAATTTTATTGATAAAGCAATCTTGGCAAGATAAGGTTTTTTAACGAGATAGATTTTTGATTAGTGAACAAATCTGTTCTAAACGACATCTAAAAGATTTGGAGTGAAGATTTTTATTTCTATGGTTTGTGAGTAAAATTAATTTGGGGATTTTTTTGTTGTTAAGCTTTATTATCGTTTTGACATAAAAGCATAAATTGTAAAATTAGAAGCCTTTCAGAATAATAATACGCTCGTACGTTGTATAATACAAAGACGAATTGAATAATTTGAATCTATTATAAACAAATAATTTACAGTATGTTGTTTATACAAAAATCTGGAATATCATAATACCTTGTTATTTACTTCTGAACGATTCCTAATCTACCCAACTCACACATGGCAATACCTGTACTATTTTTTGTTCACTCACCAACAAACCCCTGAATACAACAAATCTTCTATTGTTTACTCAATATTTTGGCAGAGCTTTTCTTCTCAAAGAGTTGAGTTCTGATGGAGAAATCCTTCTCACTTATATAGAACTTGGAAGCACCATTTCCACACTCAATGTAGGATATGGCTCCATGCTTCTAGCCATCATGAGACACCACTGTTCAGTCTGTTGTACACGCAGCCAACAACCCTCTTATGATGCTCACTCATCTGCTCTATTACACTCATTTTGTTGTAACCTGCAGAACCATAATGTTTCACTGCAATTGTTCACCAACAACTCTGAACACTTTATTAAGGCACCAACTGCTTCTATTACACCTCTTTTGTACAGTGTGTAACGGCTCTACAATTCTGTCTAAACATGTAGAACCATCATGCTCCACTACAGTGTTTACTAACAACTTTGAAGACTTTTCTTTCTATACATTAAACCACTCTAGCTGCTATACTACAATGTTTATGTCAGTCAGTTTTTTCTAAGCAAAAAATACATAAACAAATACAAAATTATATTTCTTTATTATTTTAACTAATTAATTTCTAATTTAGTTCACACTTTTATAAATAGCAGAATTTAAGAATTTAAGGCTGTTTGATAATTCTATTATGCGAATTGACAGAACGTCTTTGGAACGTAAATAGAAGTCAACTACAAATTGATATTGTTTTGGGAGAATATAATAGTTGTTGATTAAAATAGCTGAAATTTGAAACTGAGGATTTAATTAACAATTTTTCCTTTCTACGTTTGCTCTAATTTCGGTTTATCTCGGTTGTTGAACAATTTCGGATGTTGCAAATAAACCAAAGACAAATCGAATGGATCCACATTTTATGATGTGGTTACGGTTCGGATCCACATTTTCCCCAGTTGATCCCAATTATATATGTCCAATTTTTATTTATTTTTCATAATAAAAATAACCCATTTTGAGATTTGTATTTTCCATGAAACATTTTTCTTTTAATTTGGTCCATACTTTAAGATAGTTTTTGTGGTGCATGATCGTCAAAAATCCACTCACAGAAACTATGTTGTATTGATCCTCCAACAAAGTAACGATCATAGAAGAAGAAGAAGAAGGATTTAATTATTAACAATGGCGTCTCTTACTCTCACCTCTCCTCATTTCTCTTCAACTTCTTCGTCTCGCTCCTCTCTTTCTACTTCATCGCTTTCTCCCTCTCCTCCTTCTCTCCCTCTCGTACGATCATCGATTCGCCGTCGTCTCTCTTCCTCCGTCATTTCCCACCGGTCTAGTCACTCCATTTCCACTTCCAATTCACTGGTTTTTTCCCTTCTATTTACGATTCAATCCCATTTCCTCAGATGTGTGCATATATATAATAGATATATACATTATACATATTCAATTACGCATAATTCATGGCCAATTTGGAGTTTGTTCAGGGAGAATTATGTAATTACCTTTTTGTTTTGTTTCCGTTTGGGATTGTAGATTAAGTGTTCAGTAGCTGAGCCATTGAAGGTGATGATTTCGGGTGCACCAGCTTCAGGAAAAGGCACTCAGTGTGAGCTCCTTGTTCAGAAGGTAAATAGATTTTGACTGCTCCTTATCTATTTCTGATTTGGTTTCATGCTATATATTAGTTTAAATGTATGGAGACTTAGTTAAATATGCCAGATGATCTACAGATTTTACATGCAATGCTTTTGTGTGTTCTTCTTGAATCCTTTTTCTGAAAAGAAATTCATGACAGTTTTTGTCATTATCTTTTGTGCGCTTGTGGTTGCTGGCAATCTGGCATCTTCTCTCTTGAGTGCAGTGAAAATGGACGAGCATTTGAAATTGCAGATCTTTGCATATCTAATTAGATTTCTCTTTTTTTGCTCATGCAGTTTGGTTTGGTGCACATATCAACGGGGGATCTCTTAAGGGCAGAGGTGTCATCCGGGACAGATATTGGAAAGAAAGCAAAAGAGTTTATGAATTCGGGTAGTTTGGTTCCGGATGAGATTGTTATTGAGGTACTGTTTTATCTTACCTGCTTAATGATTTGTTTTAACTACTATTCCTCTGATGTCTTCTACCTTTTCTAGATGGTGGCTGGAAGATTATCTCGTGAAGATGCTAAAAAGAATGGATGGCTTCTTGATGGATTTCCACGGAGTTATGCCCAGGCACAAAGTCTCGAAAAACAGAACGTCAGACCTGACATTTTTCTCTTACTAGATGTACGTTCAAATTGCTCTTATTGCGTATGGTATCAATTTCAATATCACATGTTCACTATCAGTGACTATGCTCTTTGCTGATAAGCCATTCTTAATGACAGGTTCCTGATGAAATTCTAATCGACAGATGTGTTGGTAGAAGGTTGGATCCAGGGACTGGAAAAGTATACCATATTAAAAATTACCCTCCTGAATCAGATGAAATTAAAGAAAGACTGGTTACACGCCCTGATGATACAGTGGAGAAGGTTATCATTTGGACTTATTACTTGCTTCTTAATCTTTAACTGCCTTCAGCTTTAATAACATGGGTTTTATTTTGTTGAAGGTAAAAGCACGTCTGCAAATATACAAACAAAATTCTGAAGCTATTATTTCTGCATACTCAGATGTTATGGTCAAGGTATTATGCAATTTGGATTATTTGGTTCTATAAAGTATTGGGGGTGCGATCATTAATCTTTGTTGTTTGGTATCATCTCTTTTGAATGCAGATTGATGCAAACAGGCCAAAAGAAGTGGTTTTCGAAGAGACCCAAACTCTACTATCTCAGATACGCTTGCAAAAAATGATGAAAACTGGCAAGTAGTCAAACATATATATAAATTTATTTACATGGTGTGTTCTTGATAGCATTGTCAGTGTTTTCCAGTTAAAGATGAGTTTCCCAATCTCTGTAATCTTATCTATTATCTCGCTCTACTTTAGGCATAGAAATATCTTTGATAGTAATCTTTCTCTTTGATTTCATAGAAAGAACCATCTTTTTTGGTATTCATAGAATTTTGATCAAGGTCTTCTAAACTATAAACACTCGGACAAGTTTGATGACCACATCTAACATAAATAGAAAGTTTTAGGAACGCCCTAGTATGTTTGAAATAGCCAATCATTATATTTAACTTACTTATTTTATATACTGTTTAATTTCAATTTGTTTACTGCTGTATGCAAACATGTGATGCTAATTGTGAAACAGGTCTTTGCAGATAAAGCATCTCCTATTCAGGTCCTAATTTACTAATACATCTCTTGGAAACTAACAAGTAGATTTGAAGAAGTTCTTATTTATGTTATATAATAATATTTTCAGGATAAATGGAGAGGAATACCGACGAGATTGAATAACATTCCTCATTCAAGGGATATCAGGGCTTACTTTTATGAAGATGTGCTGCAGGCCACAGTTAGATCTATCAAGGATGGAAATACCCGTCTTCGAGTAAGGCTGATCCGCACAAATCGGTTAAAATGTCACTTGTTATTTTTGTTTCCTTTTTCTCACAACTCCAAAGTAAGCTTTTTGATTGGACTGATACTGTTGTTACAAATGGATAGGTGGACATAAATATCCCTGAGCTAAATCCGGAAATGGTAAGTTATTTTTTTCACTAGTTGTTTAATGTAATTTCTCACGCTTCATAGACTTTATAAAGAATTCACGAGTTATGGTGATACATAGGATGTTTACCGGATAGGAACCTTGATAGAACTTGTTCGAGTTCTTGCTTTATCATTCGCTGATGATGGAAAAAGAGTGAAGGTATACCTGGTCTGAAAACTAGATAATGTCACTTGGATACGGTTTCACAATTCTTGTCCATTCAGCTTCTTTCCTCTTCTAGGTTTGTGTACAGGGGTCAATGGGGGAGGGTGCACTAGCTGGGATGCCGCTGCAGTTGGCAGGCACTCGTAAGATTTTAGAATATATGGACTGGGGTGATGATGAAACCTTGGGAACTTTCGTCAAGATTGGTGCAATTGGTAACACCTGAAACTGAGTACTTTTCAAGATATATTGACAAAACCACACTTAAGACTAGAAATACCATGCTCTCATAGTTGGTTCCTTCTCGGGTTAGTCATTAGAGAATCTTACAAAAATCAGCTTCTTTAGATGTTGTCTGTACATACATAATCAAACATGTAATCCAGAATCAAGTTTGGATATATTCATCCAGATACAACTAATACACATTAGCCGGCTCATTGATTCTTGTGAGGCACATATGACCAAAGCTGTGTTGGAATGACAGGTGGTAAGGAAGTTGATGAAGACGACGACATTTTCATCTTAATTGCTCCACAAAATGCCGTTGGAAACTGTATAATAGATGTAAGGTGCTTTAAATGCTAGAACATCATGCACTTTAGCATATTTATCTTATCTTATACATATACTGGATTCCTTTGTTAGGATCTACAAGCGATGACTAACGCTGCTGGGAAAAGGCCAGTTGTACTCATCAATCCTCGCCTCAAGGTACATATGCTGCTCAACATTTTTTGTACAGAGACTATGTAATGACATTGGTATCTCTTCTGGCTTGGTTACATGTTTGGTATACCTTACTCTATTCAGGACTTACCTGCTTCAAGTGGCATAATGCAAGTAAGTTTCAGCACACACAATGATTCCCTAACCATTTGATAAGAAGTTGGTTACGTTGCTTATTGTTTCCATTGTGTCTCAGACAATAGGAAGGGAGCAAAGACTGGAATATGCCTTAACGTTTGACAACTGCTATGTATTCCGGCTTCTATATTACGCCGGAACACAATACCCAATTATGGGCGCTCTGAGGTCAGTTGTTGGGTTGTTAAGTAGAGAAACAATGTTGTCAATGTCACTTCATTCTGAATAACCTGAATTTTGTCAGGATGTCTTATCCTTACCGGTATGAGCTTTACAAGAGGGTGAATGAGGAAAATGGAAACGAAAAATATGTCTTGCTAGCAACCTACTCTGAAAGGCCAACCCCTGACGAAGTTAACGACGCCTTCTCTGGAAAATCTCGGTAAAATGTTTCCAAATACTACAAGAAATTGAACTAAATATGATTACTAAAACCGTCAAAAACATCTGTCCAAAAGGACTATATATCCAACAGGCAGAAACACATGTTGGTTTTACATCGCCAGAAACTAAAATCGCCCCGGAAAAGTTTGACAGATATCGGATGGTGTCTAATTAGATTATAAATAACATATTTAAGTTATTTTTATTTCTGTTTCCTTACGGAAAATGATATGTTTTCTTGTATGATCATATTCTAAACTAATAACTGATTTTTTTTTTCACATTGTAGGGATCAAAGCAAGAAGCCATCAGGAATTTGGTAATGAACATTATTACATATTAATTTAGATAAGGAATCCTGTGTGTAAGTAGCTGATCATGTAATGAATACTTGCAGGGGATTCTTGAGCAGCGTGTTGTCATAATGGAGGAAAACTAAAGTTTTGGATTGTTCGTCAAATTCTTATCTACGAAGCAAAGAGTGCATGCTACTGCTTACTACTTTCTTTGCACATAAATTTCTCCTTTAATTAGATGACAAAAGTGTTGATAATCTGAATATTGGGAGCAATCAATATTGTTGATAATTTAGAAACACGGCCATTGGTCTGAGTGGTAGAGGAATATAATTTAGGACAGGGTAATATACTACAAGAGTTTGAACCTCCTTCATTATATGGCTTCTCTGATTCCAGATATAGCCAAACTTATGACAACACTAGTAAGCTACTAGAGTTTGAACCACCCGATTATTAAAAAATTATTGTATATGATGTTACCTAACGACAACCAAAACCGGAAAGCACATATACCCCCACCATGAAATCTAGAGATATGGATAATGGTCTAAACATAATGGGCTCTCCACTTATTTCATTTTCAGTTGTGTTTTTTTGTTTGAGTTTGGAGCCAAATCGCTGCATCTTCTTTGCTTTTCATAAGTACCAAATCAACCAAAGAATAATAATCTTTATCGACCTCATCTTGAGTTCTCTAGAATAGGTAATCCATATTTGAGAATACAGACGCTTTCGAGAAAATATCTACGGATGAGAAGATTCTGGATAAGGCTCAAGTTTGTAGGTCTGATGGAATTTCAAAGAGAAAAATGTTTAACAATCTTTGAATCAAACCCACATCGACTATACTGAACTAAATGAGCTTTGAATACCACTTTACTTTCAAAATATGTGCTTGAATATTCGGACCACAACTTCCCATGTCAGACAGAGAGATGTTATTTTATGTATAATACCCTCATTTCACTGAATATATTCATGTCTTTGTGAAGTGAAATTCGAATAAGTCTTTTTAGGAATTTCTCAAGTGATATTCACATCCCAAGATATCAGACTATGGTTAACTAGTGCTCTTCGCCATATCCTTGATAAAGGATCAACTAACTTAACTGGCTAACCTTCATCGCCAGATAAATATGAGGCCCCATTGTTCGTCTTGGTATACTATTTGGTATTCGTAGATCATTTCATATTAACATTGACTCCCCAATTCTTACTCTTTTATTTAAACATTTGCTAACTAGTGATCTTGCAGACATTATGCTCCTCCAACTATATGATGGGAGTCCACTTTTTTCAGTTTCAAGTTGTTGATGCTAGAACTCAACACTCGTTATCAAATTGTGGAACTTCGAATCAAATACTTTATTAGAATGGAATCGAATTACAAACAAAGGCGAAAGTAATCTTTCAAGCTCTAGGACTCTTTTCTCTCGTCTTTTCTCCGTCTACTCCTAGGTGTTGAACTATTATTTATAGGCTTTTGTTCTAGGGTTTTGGAGAAGATCCTCTCAAGATTCTCCGAGATTTCCTCCTTGATTTTGGACGAGCTCCGCGGGTACCGATTGCTCGCTAGGTCGGCTATGCTCTCCCTGCTTCTCGTGCTTGCTCCTCGGGCGCTGTGAAGCTCGCTTTGTCACCTGCTAGGCGAGGCTCATCTTTTCTTGTTCTTTGTTATTGGACCTCTTCAGCCTTTTGGGCCTGGTACCAACACAAGTGATCTGATTTTTATAGCAGTTACCCATTAAAACCCTCACCAAGAAAGAATCCATGTGATCAATGAGTCGCTATAGTTGTTCTAACAAACTTTTAGTATAATCCTCTAATGGCCTGAAACCCAATATCACTCTTATTTTCCTTTACATCAGTTTTTCCATTATTCAAGTTTTTAGTAAACTTTTCTAGTAGAAACGGTTATCTTTTGCAATATGTAGCATGATATCGCATAAAAGTTAGGACTGATTTTATTAAATAGTGACATATGTCCAATTTAGAAATGAAATACTTGTGGAAAAATTTAGAGAAAATTACAAATTAGATACAACCTTAAACTTTTTATTACAAAAATAGGAACACCGAAGGATTTCTCATGGAAATAAGACCTCCATCTTTTTGTTAGTTTATCTTATTGCCCTCTTTCACCATTTCAGCTTCTTCTGCAATTTTGCACACCCACAGTCGCGATTGACTTATATTTTCTCTCTTCTCACTTCCTTGATCATTCTTCTTCTAATTCAATGATCTTCCTATTCGTTGATCCCCAAATCATGGTTATCACGAGGAGTAAAACTTAACTTGTACATAAACCACTTAGGCCTTTTGTTTCTCACGAACCTGTAACAGCGGTCTATCCGTTAGCTGCACCATCCACCGGCAGAACAAACGACTACATTCAAATGATGATGTTGAAACCGCCTTCACGCCTCCGCTGCAGTGGTTCCACCACTTTTGATTCCTCCCAAATCAACCTCTCAACCACCATTTAGACGTAGTTGTTCCAACTCCGTCGCAGATCACATTGCCCATCCGCCCACCATATCTGTTGCGACTCCTCCCCAACCACGCTCTTGTCGGTGGTGTAAACGGCACCTCCAAGTTAGCCGTCGCCGTTACAGCTTCCCGTGTTTTTAGTACTCACCTGCGATTTGCTAAGACGCCGAGTTTTATGCGATATTTGCGCCTCTACCACATCATTTATGCCTCTTCTACTTTGTAAATTAAGTTCATGCATTTATCATCCCCCAAATTTTATCCTTCGTTATGTCCTCTTACCATTTACTGCTCTTTTTCCTTTCCAGTTCCACACTTGCCACAGAAGCTAACATCGGTTGTTGGTCGCACTCGCACCCGTTCTTCCCAAAACTACGGTAAGAGTTATCACCTCATTTCTTTTGTTTTCTGCTATGTTTTGTGAACTGCATTTTCTATCTTGTTTTTCATGAATAAGCTTTACTCTCCTGATTTTTCTAAACTAGTTTTTCTCTATTGTTTTTGGGGATCTCGCTTTTATCTGCTATTTTTGCTGATCACGCTTTCACCTCCTGTTTTACTGATAAACCTTTTGTGTACAAAGAAACCTTGTTGTTTGTGTGCGCACACCTTCATCTTCTCTGCTATGTTTCCTTTCCTGGTTCATAGTAGGTTTTAACGGCTTCCATACGCTTACCATTGGGTTCCCTCATCCATCCTAGGGTATATGTTCCTCATCTGCACCCTTTGTTATGCTATCACCTATGTAATCGCCGATGTGTTTTGGTAGGCCTGGGAATTATAATCAAACTGAATTATCCAAACCGGAATTTGGATAATTCGGTTCGGTTATTACTTTGAATTTCAGGTTAAATGGAAGAGAAATAATTGGAATTTTGGTTAGCCTATTCGGGTCAGTTCGGACGGAATAACCGTTTGGTTACCTGATAACCAAAATTAACAATTGATAACCCTAATCCCTAACTATCGAAGACTCAGTTCCTCATAACTCAAACGACGATTTTTTAGTTTTGTGTAAACCTTCCTTCGATCTTCTTCTTCTTCCTTTGATCTTCTTCTTCTATGGTCTTCTTCTTCTTCTCCATTCGTATTCTGGTGGCGTTCTTTGATCTTCATAACCTTCTTCTTCTTATCAGAAAATCTCTTTGGAAGCGAAAGATCAACAGAGGTCTTCATCAGAGAGGAGTAGTAAGGGTAACATCTGAGATAAACTTTTACAGATTTGGGCTTTACTTAATGGACTTCATTCCACACTATTCGATGCACGACGGCGCTGAAACTAGGGCAACATCTGAGATAAACTTTTACAGATTTGGGCTTCACTTAATGGACTTGATTCGGCCTTTTGGGTTTTCATTATTTTTAAAGATTAAGCCATGTACTCTTCCTTTTTTATTTCCTCCGTAAATTGGTCCAGTAAGGTCCAAATCAGTTAAAAACTTTCAAAAAAAAAATCAGGTTGGTTCGGTAACAAGTTTCAATACCCGAACTACCCGATACGCGACTCGATTTGAACTTTTTTCTTTTCTGGTTATTTTGGTTCCCTATTATGTTTGATTAAATACATGAATTCCATAATATCTGACCTGACCCGAACCGTTATATCCAAACTCGCAGGGCTATGTGTTGGTGTCATTGTTTTGTTTGCTATGTTTTCTCTGCATTGCTTTCTCTGCTCTGGTTTGTCAATAAGCTTTCCTCTGCTGCGTTTTCTTCAAAAAATTTACTTAACAACTGTTTTTTCACTAAGCATTTCTCTGCTCTTTTTAGTTAACAATTTTTTCTCTGCTCTTTTTTGTCAACAACCTTTTCTATGCTTTGTCAACAACATGTGCTATTTTTTTGTCAATAACCTTTATTTGCTCTTTTTTGTCAACAACGTTTTCTCCACTACATTTTTTCAATCATTTCTTATTGGTAGAATGTTCGCACCTCCATCTTGTCTACTATGTTTCCTTTTGTGTTCCAGTACATTTTAACATTTTCTATAGGGTTCCCATTGGTTTCTCTCATCCATCATAGAGTATAACTTCCTCCCCCACACCCTCAATTATGCTATCTTCTTCCTCATCTCACCATATGATTTGTCTTCCTACTTATATGTCTTGTTACTTTTTCATAGACAAGGTTATTGAGTTTCTTATGTTATCACTCTTGTGTTTTGTTGTCACTGTTTGGTTTGCTATGTTTTCTCTGCTATACTTTCTCTACTCTGCTTTGTAAATAAGCTTTCTTCCGCTGCACTTTTTGAACAAGGTTTACTTAGCCAGTGTTTTCTCACCAACCTTGACTCTCCTATTTATTGTCAACAATCTTTTCTTCACAATGTTGTTTTTCCAATAATACCTTGTTGTTAGTATGCGTGCACCTCCATCTTGTCTGCTATGTTTCCTTTCATGTTCTCAGTAGGTTTTATCAACTTTTATGGGATTCCCATTGGGTTGCCTCATCTATCCTAGAGTATAATTTCCTCCTCCACGCCCTCTTTTATCATGCTTTTCTCTGCTCTGCTCTCTTAACACTCTTTTCTCCATTTTTTAAATGTGAAAACGCTTCCTTTGGCCGGAAAAAAAAATTTGGTGAAAAAATATTCATAAAATTCATATATTTTTTATATATTTTCGTCATTTTTTATTAGTGAGGAGCATTTTTACAAAAACCAGATTCAAATGTATTTTTGTAAAAGGATATAAGGAAAATAATATTTCTTAAATATATATATATATATATATGAATTTAATTGAAAATTCGTAACTCTTGATATTAAATATATATACAAATTCAACTGAAATTATATTTTTTTTGTCAAATGTGAAAATTATAGTTTAGGAAATAATTAAGCTAAAGGTAAGGAAATTAAAGAATAGCTAAAGAATATTCGATTTATGGTGTATTCATGTATTAAATCAGAATAAAGGGATTTTACTTGACTATCATTTCCTTGATTTTCGAATTGTTAGTAAATGAATATAGATTCTAATGCAATCCTTGTAAATAACTATGGAATTAAAGGTTAGACTTTCAAAAACTTACCATTTTACTCTTTCTCCCCAAAAAATTGATGTTCTAGGAAATTTTTTTGGTATCAACTTTGTATGATATTTTCAATTTTCAATATAAAATTATTATATTTTTATTTATTTTGACTATTTATATTATGTAGGTTGATTTTTAAATGGTTGAATGATCGTTGAGGACAGGTGACACAGTGGTGTTATCACTTTACAAATCTTTAAGGCACCAAGGATCGAACCCCCTACCTGCAGTATAAGGAGGAGAATTAAAAGCCATTCGGCTAGTTGACAAAAAAAAATAGTTGAATGATCATTAAATAAATTAGAATTAATATTTAGATATGAGAAAACCAAAAATTTAATATTCTCTTATTTTGAGAAAACCAAAAATATTCATTTTGGGACAGAAAACCAAAAATTAAATGATCATTAATTTATATGCTCGAACCTTAAACATCACTTATTTTGGGACAGAAAAGTATTATATATTAGATATTCCCTCTGTTTTTATTAGTTGAAGTTTTAGAATTTTCACATATATAAAAAAAATTGTAAAATGACACTTTAACCTCATTTATTACTTGAGAAATAAAAAATAAAATAGTTAAGAAGAGAGAAGAAGAAAAAAATTGAGGGCAAAAAAACGTTTTAAGTCAAATATGTACTGGAAACCCAAAACATCAATCTTTTAAAAACAAATTTTTTTCCTAGAACATCAAATATAAGTAAAAAGAGGAAGTATTATTTTAGTCTTATATATTAAAGGTAGAGGGAGTATTCTTTTAGTCTTATATATTAAAGTTGGAGACACTTTCATTTTGACCATGTTATAAAATTTATGATAAATTTAACATATGGTTCATAACTACCCTTAAAAATAGGCTTAAGGTGAGTTTGGTTATAAACTTTTATATAAAAACTAGGATTATACCCGCATTATAACGCGAGATTTGATTGTTTTGATTATTTTTAAACTGTTTTTATTTAAATTGTTAGACCCGTGTTGATATTTTGGAATATTGTTTTCGAGATGTTGTTTTAGAGTCCCAAACCATGAACCGAAATTGATCAGAATTAGAGGAACCAAACCTGAAAAAAATACTCAAATGAATCCTGAATAAATCTATGTACCCAAAAAAATCAAACTCTAACCGGAATCCAAACCAAATCAAGAACCAAATTTTAGCTTTTTTGAGTTTCTCTATTAAATCTTTTTTATTTTTGAATTTTTATATAAAAAATACTCAAACTAAACTTGATTTATACCAAACCAAACTCTATACAAAAAATAAAAATATCTGAATAAATTTTAAACTAAAATAACTAAAATGCAAAATTAGATAAATCAAACCTGACAAAATACCAGAATGTATCCTAAATCTATGTATTCAGAAAATCAAATCCAAACCTGTACCAATTGCGAATCTAGAACCGACATACTTTTATTAAATTTTAATTCTTAAGAGTTTTTTCAATGAAACTTTTATTATTTTCAAATTTTTGTATAAGAACCCTAACAAAATCTACCTTAAACCAATTTTTAAGGGTTGTTATGAACTTTAGGTTAACTTTATGCGATACTTTATAACACGTTCAATATAAGAGTGTCTCCCGCTTTAATATACAAGATTTAAAATTAATAAAAATTAATTAGAAAAACTTCTAAAAATTAAATTAAATTAAAATATATTGGATACAAATTTGGTTTTTGATTCGGTTCCGGTTCAGGTTTGGATTCAGTTTTTTGAATACATAGATTTAACACTCATTATGGTATTTTGTTGGGTTTGTTTCTTCTAATACGGTTTGGCTCTTTTGATATAACACTTATTCGCTTATTTTTATTTTCCAGATTTTGTTTGGTTTGGTATAGATCGAGTTTGGATTTGAGTTTTATATACAAAAATCCAAAATATATAAATATTTAATTAAAAAAACTTTAGAATTTGATTCTTGATTGGGTTCATGTTTAATTTTCTAAATATATCGATTTAGAAGCCATTGGGATATTATGTTGTGTTTGGTGTTAGTGGCTACAAGAACAATATCTCAAAAATAATGTTCAAATACCAACACATATCTAAGAATCAAATAAACATGGCTTGAAAAAATCAAATTTTACGCTATAATATGGGTATAATCCTAATTATGTGATACTTTCCAAAGCGAGTTCTCTAAACCACCTGACTTATTTTTCCCGCAAATTTTATTTTTATTCGAGACCCAAAAGGGTTTGAAATTGCATAGAAAATACCTAGATTCATAAAACAATAAAAGGCCAAAATAACCATAGGCCCAGAGATAAAGAACACAGAATGCCACATGTTTAACATGCATCTCTTCATTGATACGATGTGTTCGGCCGAGATGGAATCCGATAAACAAAACGTTTCTGCCGTCGCGGAGCTAAGAGGCAACCAGAAACCGTACCCGACTATTCTCCATGGATACACTACCAAAAGTTTATTATCGGAAAAGCTGCTATGATCTCAAATCATATGTATATTTTCACATGGACATCTTCATGTATAATCGAAGATGAGATGGCCTACTAGAGATACAAGAACTTCATCAGCCGCCAAACTGGTTGAAATTGAAGGATCTTTGCTCACTCACAGAGACGAGCTTCATGACCAAGAGGCCGTTGGACAAGATGCCTGGAAAAGGCCAGATATAGGACACCAAAGAACCTATTATAGAGATTCCAACGAGTAAAAGACTTTATGTCAGAAGAAACTCGGAGAAGACTTTTGGAGTGAACCGCGCTGAGAGTCGAGAGAAGAGCTGGAGAGGAATCGACACCACAGGACCCGAGAAGAACTCTCAATCTCTAAAACCTAGAGAAAGGAAGAGAGAAAACTGGAACAGGTTTGAAGTGGAAAAAGAGGAAACAACAAAATAGAACAGAATAATTAGAGAACAAAAAAAAAGGAAGAGCCAGCGTTAGAACAATGGAAGCTCTGATCGCTGGCTCTAGTAAGGAAATGTGGCGGAGAGCTCTACGAAGAAGAGTTTTTTTGGGAAGAGAGAGAGTTGTAAAATACTCTCTCTATTTTTAAAAGAGTGTCACTTTAAATTTTTCAAACATATTAAAAAACAATGTTAAAAGTCTTTTATACTCCTAATTATCTTTTATATAATAAAAGCATAGCATTAACTTAAATACCGTGTTATATT
>OVBA01007384.1:0-14718 GCA_900406435.1 Lepidium aucheri | reverse complement strand
GTGAAATCCGACGTCAACGCAGCACAATGCAGCAACCGCAGCCGGATCTCGTTACTTATGCTTCTTAATTAGACCAAAAAACGCAAGATTTAAGAATCTTGAGATGGAAAAATGAAAAACTAAAGAGATTTTTGGATATAAATGAAGAGAAAGTAGAGAGAAAGTGGTTTGAAGTTGAGAAAAAGGTTTAATTTTCGAAAATGAAGGTAAAGGAAGCACTTAGAGTTTTTTTGGTTGGTAATGGTGGTTGGGAAAATTGAAAAAGACTGAAATTTTTGTAAATAGTTGAGTTTCTATATATATTTTGGTAATTTCTCATTCTGCTGAAAATAAAAAAACAATTATAAAAGTAATGACATTTTGGAAGTTATGTAAAGAATGAGAGATAAAGTTATAAAGTTTTAAAAGAGAGAAAGAAAAGGGTTATTTAACCAATTGACTTTGGTCGATGGGTTATTTTAGAAACCATCCCTAAAATTTGAGCCTTTACAATTAAGTAAAAAAAATTTAAATAATCCACAATAACATAATACAAATTATTTATTAAATATATAAGAATTCTTTAATAAATTTATCTATAATTTATGAACATATATATATATATATATATAGTCATGGCTAATTTCTAATACATTTAGCATTTATTATATATTCATCATATAAAGTTTATGAAACATATTTTTATATACAAAGAGTAAAACTTTTATAGTAATGACTTATTTTTAATATATTTAGCATATATTTTAATATATATCATATATCTAAAGATATATAATTAATGAATATATATCTAACATATAACTCTCTGAAACATATTTCTTTGATACATAATATATAAAACGTTTATATAAAAAATTGAAAATAACCAAATTTTGTCAATTATGAATATTTTAATGATTTGTATATATTTAAACAGATCAAAGCTTATTTTTATGATAATTAGCTTTATAAATCTTTAATAACTAAAATCCTATATTAGTTTTTTCTGAGATTTAATTGAACAAATTAAATAATCATATCACACAAACATATAATAATTTTTTTGATATTTTCCATATATGTTATAGATTCAAAATTTTAGAGAAAACATATATTACTCAATATATACAAATTTATAATAAAATTTTATGTATATACTAGTAACAGGTCAAAATTATTAATTAAATGGGTCAAATCTACGGAGGAAATTTTGATTTGCTAAAAAAGAGTGATCATGTAAAAATAGATATACAAAAGAAAACACTCACGTCCAAATGGTAGGGGTAATAATATAATTAAAATATGTATAATAGTTTGTTTTAGAAAATAAAATTAATATTTACGATATGAATTATTTCACATGATATGGATTGAGGATTTATTAGTTAACAAAATATTTAATTAATTTTATCCATTGTTGAAGGTGGATTCGAGATCCTATTTTGATCTATCGAAAACAACGAGTTGAATATAAAAGAATCACCCGGTTACAAGCACTAAGTCTTCAACTCGGATAAAATATTCGACTCGACAAAATGTCTCGTCTCGAAAGATTCCACGAATCTGAAGGGAAGTCGAATGACACATCATCATACAATAAATGAAAGTTTTCCTGTTTCAATATGGAAAACTTCCACAAATCTAGCATGAACCTTAACAGATTCAGTCTTATCAACAAGATTTGTAAATCTTCCTTTATTTTCTGCACATGTAAACCGCCTCTATAAACTATAAATAGAGGCACAATCCTTCCGCAAGGAGGATGATCTTTTGGACATTCAAAGTTTAATAAGAACACCAATTCGACATTCACCTGTCTTATTACTTAGTTAACTAAGCCCTTATTCCTATTCAAATCCACAAGTGTCCTTGCCCATTTTACCTACTCTTTTAATCAGGAACCACCGTTTTAGTCCTCGTTGTGCTGAAATCCGTTCCAACAGTTGGCGGCGTCTATGGGGAAGATATCGAAGGACATCTTCACAAAGGTAAGAGGAAACTCTGAGATTAAGAATATGGTGGAAGGAGAACTCACCATCAGCTCACCAAAATGAAGGGAACCTCTCCTCAAGAACACATCGATCCAGTGGATGGATCAACGGTGGAAACAACTCAGACTCAAAAAGAGAGTCAACAGGAAACTCAGGAGGATGAAGATCTTCCACCGCCATCACTGGGATCATCGACACTCAGAATTTTAGTGCGTTACTTGATCGAACAGCACGAAGCTTCTGATTGAAGAAATGCCGAGAGGTTTGATCGGCTTGAATCTCCCTTGAATGAGAGCAGTCTTCCAACTACTCAAGTTAGCAGACCATGCGTTGAGGCATTGGCCAGTGTTCAGAGAACGCTATTCCGAGACTTCTCAAGTCCACAGCCAGTCACCGCCTCAGTACATGATCATTCTGTCGTGCCGAACACGTCAAGACAGCATAGCCAGGTGACCTTGGACCCTGCTACCGTGTTAAAGATGATGGACGACATTAAGTCTAAATTCCATCAAGCTACCAGCTCGGCACCTGAGATAGGAAGGATCCTAGCTCAGGCGCAAAACTCACCATTCGCACCGCGACTACAAAGAGTCTCGGTAAACAGAGGTTGCAGCTCTGATGCCCCTTTTACGATGGGAAGTCAGATCCCGTAGAGTTTATGAGCACCTTCAACGTCAAGATGAACAGTAACAACTACAGCGTAGACAATGAAGATGCGGCCTACTGCCAACACTTTGTAGAATAACTTAACCGCGGACGCCTTGGTATGGTTCACCATGCTTCCTGCCGGATCAATCAACTTGTCAAGTTGTTTATGAAGCAATATGCTTTGTTCGTCAATCAGGAAACCTCAACCGCTGAAGTAAGATCTTTGAGGCAAGGTTTTGACGAACCCTTGAATTGTATCTCGGACGCTTCAAAAGATACCTACCAAAGCCAAAGTTAGTGACGACATGGCTATCGAAGCCCTCCAAACTGGGATGGTGACGATGAGGTGTTAAAACAGGACATATTCGTCAACATGCCCATTACAATATCGGACGCCTTACGTAGGGCAGCGAGACACGCAAAATATGTAGAGGAAAACAAATTCTCTCACAAAACCAAAGCGTGCAACAGAATTTGGTAGCCAGAGAGCAGAAGAAATGCACTATGAGCCTAGACAGCATAATAGAGGCAAGATAAACTCGGCAACCTCTTCCCAAGTCAGGGAAAATAACAGCCCCTGCTAGAAATCATTCAATAACACCTATAACTGGAACGAGTATTGTGGGTTCCACAAGAAAGCAGGCCATTCAAACGCAAAGTGCAAACAGCTACAAGAATTCCTTGCAGAGAAATTCAGCAAAGGGGAATAGGTCTCAGAAGAAGAAACCCAGAAGTATAAAGCACATAAGCGGAAAGAAGCTGAGCAACGAAAAGCCGCTTTCAAGTCGCCAAGTGGCAAAAGCCGCAAGGAGGTAATAACGGATATGCCTATCCACGAGTTGTCGTTGGTGTAATCATGGGCGGATTACAGTTTTGTGATGACACTATTCGTTCAATCAAGAAATATGAGCGAAAGGTAGTTGCTTCAGTCAATCAGGAGCCCGCCCAAGAATGTATGCAGGTTGTAGATTCGGTGATCACTTTAACCGCAGAAGACGTCAAAGGAGTTAGCTTCCCACACAACAATATCATAGTCATCAAACTCCGAGTTGTTGATTGTGATGTTTCACGAATTCTCATCGATATTGGGAGTTTGGTGGATCTCATATTCAAAGAAACTCTCGATAAGATGGCACTGCCGGATGTCCAGCTTAAACCCGTGGATAGAACCTTGACTACATTTGATGGAAGCACAATCAACACGATCGGAACAGTGAAATTAGCAATCCGAGTTGCTCGACTTATGAGATGGATCAAACTACTTATTGTAGATAAACCACAAATCTACAACATGATCTTAGGAACACCTTGGCTACACGTGAGGAAAGCTGTACCCTCAAGCTATCATCAATGCGTTAAGAATCCCACGAACAAAGGAGTTTACACACTCAAAGGCGTTTAGAAAATGGCCAGAACTTGCTTCATTGCGGAAATGAATTTAAGAAACAAATCATGCATGATCACGACATCAGTAGGAAGCAGAGCACTAACCAAACCACTTGCTCTCGAGAAGTCCGACCAATAAATTGTCGAGCTTTTCAATACTGATTTGACCAATCGGACAAAGTGCGTAAGTATCAGTATCAACCTAAGCAATTCCATCAAGGAAAAGCTGATACAACTCCTCGAAGAGAACGTGACAACGTTCACATGAAAACCAAGCTATATGCCTGGAATCATTCTAACAATCACAAGTCATAGGCTAAACGTTGATCTGACGTATAAGCTAGTTAAGTAGAAGAAAAGAATGCTTAGACCAGAAAGAACAAAGACCGTGATCAAAGAAGTAAAGAAGCAGATTGAAATTGGGTCAATCACCAAAGTTCAATATTCGGAATGGCTATCCAATCCGGTAGTAGTTCCCAAAAAGAATGGAAAGTGACGAGTTTGTGTCGACTTCACTAATCTCAACAAAGCGAGTCCAAAGGACAGCTACCCACTACCAAATATCGATCGAATTGTCGAAGCAACAACCAGAAATAAAATTATCTTATTCATGGACACTTTCTCAGTATACAACCAGATCCAAATGCATCCTGACGACATGGAAAAGACATTGTTCATCATAGAGCGAGGCAATTATTGTTAACAAGTAATGCCATTCGGGCTGCAAAATGTTAGAGCTACTTATCAGCACCTCCCGAACAAAATGTTTGTCGATCATCTCGGGCAAACCATGGAGGTATATATTGATGATATGCTAGTGAAGTCGTTAAGGGCAGAAGACCATGTCGATCATTTAGCCCATTGCTTCAGAACTCTTAACGAGTACCAGGTGAAACTTAACCCATCCAAGTGCACCTTTGAAGCTACATTAGGGGAATTCCTCGGATACATAGTTACTCAACAAGGAATCAAAGCAAACCCAAAGCAGGTCACGACAATTCAAGAATTACCTTCTCCAAAGAATAAACAGGAAGTTCAGAGATTTACAGGACGAGAAACCGCCCTGAATCACTTTAGATCACGCTCGACGAATAAATGTCTTCTGTTCTACAACTTTTGGCGCAGAAACAAAGAATTTAAATGGGATGAAAGCTGCAAGAAAGCTTTCTTTGAATTGAAAGAGTATCTCTCAACCTCACCGATACTCGCTAAGCCAGAAAATGGTGAACCACTGTATTTATATATTATAGTTTCCACCTCGGCAGTTAGTAGTATACTAGTTCGAGGTGACAGAGGAACTCAGTATCCGATCTTCTATATCAGCAAGTCATTGGATGGAGTCGAGTCCCGATATCCAACCACAGAGAAACTTGCACTAGCAGTAGCTACCTCTGCTAATCCCAGACCATCATAGTGCTAACGAATCACCCGTTGCGGACAATACTGCATAGTCTAAATAAGTCAGGACGACTAATGAAGTGGGCAATCGAGTTGAGCGAGTACGACATTGAATTCAAGGGACGTATGAGCGCGAAGTCACAAGTCCTAGCCGACTTCATAATCAAGTTATCACCGGATTTAGAGCCTCTAGGCTTGGAAGAAGACCAAACATGGAAGATCTACGTGGACAGATCTTCCTCACAACACGGCCCAAGTGGGAATCAGACTAGAGAGTCTCATGGGAAAAATTATGCAACAATCCTACCGACTTGCATTCCCAGCTTCAAAAAATGAGGCGGAGTACGAGGCATCAATTACAAGAATAAAAATGGCTAAGGAAGTCGAAGCCACCGATATCAGCTGTTACTACGACTCTCAACTCGTTGTCAATCATGTAAATGGAGGTTACGACACAAATAATGACATAATGGAATCTTACCTCCGCATGGTAAAGGAGATAACTAAGGAATTGAGATTTCGAATCAACAAAATCTCAAGGTCCGAGAACACATCTGCTGATGCCCTAGCTGTTCTCGCATCCACAACAGATCCTGTCCAAAGACGAATCATCCCGATAGAAAGCATAGATAGGCCAAGCATGAGCCTACCAAAGGGAGATATAGAATTAGTCTTGGCAATACACAAAGTCCGAGAAGATTCTGATTCCGAGATGGTAGACGCCAAACATAACACCAAACAGAAAGTAGATTGGTAGGACAAAATCTTAGGCTACATCATAGACAACAAAATGCTAGAAGACAGACGGGCTGCACGCCGTCTAAAAGCCAAGTGCGCTTTCTAAACGGAGTCTTGCTTACGTGCGTTCACGGAAATGAAGTCGATGAGATCATCAAGAAAACGCACGATGGAGCAGGACGAAACCACAACAGTGGTAGAACGCTCGTTCAAAAGATTAGAACACTCGGCTACTATTGGCTAACCATGTCGAAGTACTATGCCGAGTACACTGCTAAATGTGACAAGTGCCAAAGGCACATGCATATTATTCATGCTCCAACCGAGGTGTTAACATCCGCGACAATGCCTTATCCATTCATGCAATTAGCAATGGATATAGTTGGACCGTTACCATCATATGGGCATAAGAGGTTCGTGCTCGTAATGACCGACTACTTCTCAAAGTGGGTCAAAGCAGGAGCTTACTCCCAGATCAAGGATAGAGATGTAACCAAATTTGTATGGAAAAACATAATCTGCCGACATGGTCTCCCATACAAAATCGTAACGGACAACAGATCTCAATTCATCTCTGCCAAATTTACTAACTTTTGCGCCAGATGGAATATTCGAGTAAGCAAGTCAACACCGCGAAACCCACAAGGTAACGGTCAAGCAGAGGCCACAAACAAACAAATCCTTGATGGTCTAAAGAAACGACTTCTGAAAAGAAGGGAAGTTGGGCTTCTGAGTTAGAAGGAATATTATGGTCACATTGGACAACGCCTCGGCAATCAACCAGCCAAACTCTATTCTCTTTTTCTCACGGAATGGAAGCAATGTCTCCAGCAGAAATAGTAGTGCCAACTTTGCACCGTGAACGTCTTCCCGAGAACGAATATGCAAATAACAATGCTATGGAAAATAGTATTAATGACTTGGAAGAGGAACGTGATGAAGCCCTTTTCCGAGTACAAAACTATCAACAGCAAGTCGCAAAGTACTACAACAAGAAAGTACGCAGACGATACTTTACAGTCAGAAACCTTGTACTTCGAAAAGTGTTGGAGAACACGGCCGAACTCAATGCCAAAAAACTCGGTGCCAATTGGGAAGGGCCATACATTATTTTTGAAGTCGTCAAACCGGGCGTCTACAAAATCGCCAACATTGTAGGAGTGCCAATTCCTTGAAGTTGGAATTCCATCAACTTAAAGCGATACTACTACTAGCAAGTTGCCTTCTCGGTGAACTAGATGCATCACTTAATGCATCACTATCTACTTAATTAGTTATGTAATGAGAACTATTTCTTGGCTTGATCCCTTCGTGTACGTAGGTAGTGTTTGGGTCCAGCTAGAACTTTATAAAACTATTACTATTTGTCGCAAGTATTCAAAAAAAGATGGGGTTACACCCTATATCTTCACAAGTTGCAGACCGAGATAAATTCTCGCAAAATCTTACAAGCACAAAATTATCTTTAAGCCGAGTCTTAAAATCTCGGCGAGCTCAACCTCAAAAAACATAGGAATTCTGTCAATTCTAAACTTCGACAGTTCACGACGAGAACCTAGTCTTTATTGTAAATACCAAGTTATAAACTCGCCGAACCTAATCTCGAAAAACTTACAATCATTGAGTCTAAAATCTCAAAAACCGCTGACTAAGACCTAGTCATCATCTAGAAAGCGAGTTCTTAAACGCCAAAGTCTAAAACAAAAAGCAGAACGGTCTTTGGCAAGAAGAGGCATATCAATATTTAAAACTGAGTCTTAATCTCGTCGAGTCCCAAAAGTCTCACTCTTATTCTAAGCCGAGTCTTAATCTTGTTGAGTCCCTAAAGTCTCGCTCCTATTCTAAGCCGAGTCTTAATCTCGCCGAGTCCCTAAAGTCTTGCTCCTATTCTAAGCCGAGTCCTAACCTCGTCGAGTCCCTAAAGTCTCGCTCCTATTAAAGCCAGGTTCGAATCATGCCGAGTATTAAAATCTCGCACGACATTTAAACCTCACATCATTATAAGATGAGTCAATTAGTCATTCAAAGCCAAACACCCTAAAAATCTCAATCCGTTTGAATATGCAAACAATATCCAAACAAAATAAACATCAATGTTTTACAAACTCTCCATATTGGAGTAAGAGTCATATCTTTTCTTCAAAATAAAATGAGAGGGGAAAGGAGAAAAAGAGGGTAAGTTTGCGGCTTAGTCCCAGCTATCTCGGCAACAACTTCTCCCTTACTCGTCGAGTCAACCATTTCGGCAACCTTTAAAAATAAAAATATCTTTGTTTGAACCATGCCAGTCGAAACTCTGAACCGGAGTAGAGACAATTACAAAATCTCTAACACTAATCTGTTGACGATCCCTAGTCTTGGGATCACTTATCTCGTTCGGGTCATCCCTGAATGACAACATCTCATTCCATGCCAGAGCTGCCTCCTCCAAGAGAGAGGACTCGTAGAACTCGAGAGATGGAGGGATCAAGTCATCAGGATCCAAATGAATGACTTTCTCATTGTCGACATCCTCCTTGGCTTTCGCAAGGCCCGAAGTCCAGTACATGATAACCTCAGACTTGAGTGGGACTTCATCTTTTAATAAATTCTTCAGGAGGGCGTTATAACCACTCATCATGGCAAATGCTATACGGTTGTCGAGACTAGAAACCAAGAAGTCAAAGCGATCTGATATCCTCTTAAAATGTTCGCCAAGAAATGCTGAATTGAAGCAAATTAGAATAACAGAATCATAAAGAGCAAAAAAGAAATAGAAAAATATACAAACTAACCTTTTGAGGTTTTGACGCCAGCCTGGAGAGAAGCGATCATGACTTTATACTTCTCAGCAGCCCGAAAAACCGTATCTCGAAGGGCAAAAGCAGACTTTGAAGCATCTTTTAGATCATAAATCTTTTTATCAAACTTTGAGCGCTCTACCTTAAATTTTGACGAAACTCGGGAAAGATCAGCCTGAACTGTTGATAAAGAAGACTTTGTTTCTGCCAACTCCCATCGAGACTCCCCTAAGTACTTAAGAACATCGTCAAACTGACAAGAATTCCCAGCGTTAACAGCCATAATCTTCTCTTTTCCAAGAAGGACCGAGTTCACCTGAGCAATGAACTGGAAAGAAAAATAGCAAATCAGTATGAAAAGTTGGAGTCAATCAAAGAGGAACCAAAGCAAACAAAAGAAAAAAAATATCAAGATTACCGAGAACACGGATTTTGCTGTTTCAACGTACTCCTTCTTATTATGCATTCCGGGGACAAGGGGGAGGTCCTCAATAGTATTCTTGAGGAAGTGCAACAGATCGGCCCCTCCTAGCTCAGATTCCTTGATAGGAGCCGACTCCTCCAAGGCATACGAAAAACAAAAATCTTCTGAGAATTTACTCCTTTTGTGTAAGGAGACTTCAAGAGGAGGAGAGGACTTCTTGCGCTTGGTTGCCTTCTTCCAAGAAAAGTCAACAGCAATATCTCGACCTGAAATATTCGAAGCAAATATCTAAACCGACTTCTCTGTCGAGACATTTCTAAGAAAGAGGAAAGTTCTTCATTCAAAGAAGGGTACCTTTGGTGGTAGGCTCAGAGGCCGTCATCTTCACCTTGGTCTTTTTAATTAGCGACGAGCTTGAAGAGGATTTGAAGGGTTCCGAATCCTTGCTCTTAACCAAAGATTTAGGCTTCCTTTTGGCGGGAGCCGAGGAGCCGGCAGAATCTCTACTATACTTCTCAGAAGGACCGGTCATGGCCCCAAGAGCCGGCGCAACTTCAGCAGCTGGCGCACCATCAACTTCAACCTTTTGAGACTCTGAACTGGTATTAGGAGCCTCAGGAACAGCAGCTGGCGATTTCGTGGCCGCCAATTTCCCTTCCAAAATAGAGTCCAGAGAACGATGAACAATGGTCCCATTAGAGGGAACCGAGGAACTTCCTAAAACAGCATCCAAACTGTCTACGATGTTGGGCATTTTGAAATCATTCACCCCCATGTCGATGTAAGGAACCCCTGAAAAGGAAAGAGACTCAATTAAGATGAAGGACGAACGAGTACAAAGAAGGAAAGAGGAGGATAATGTCAATCACCTCTTTGATAACGAGAAGCTGCTCTTTGGAGAATTCTTGTGGGTAGAAGCTTTCGATCAGGACAAAGAGTGTTGAAAAGACGATTCTGGATCTCTTTATAATTGGGCAGCAGGGAAAGATGTTTCAGTACAAAAGAGGAATGAGCTAAAGTAAGAACCAGGGAGAGATAATTTGGCAAGTCATAAACAGACACCTAGGAATCTACCGGGAGTTCTCGTCCAAGTAGAAAAAAAATTCAACGGCCTCGTTAAACGAAAAACGTCACTAGGACAAACAAAAAAATAGCGAGTCTTCCATTTCAAAACCTTTGAAGTCGGGTTATCTAAAAACCGGTTCCTAAATATCGAACGAGCAAAATAACTCCCCTCAGAAGACTCACAGATTTCCGTCAATTCTTCAAAAAAGAGAGGCGAAATGTTGATTCCTGCTTCACTTTTAAGAATCAGAGACCCAACAATATTTGCGACTCCCGCAGCCCCGAGTTGAGTCACGGTGATTTTTCGGGCAAAACAATACCGAGGTAACAAATCCAGGATCGGGAACCACATTTTGGTTTCTGTGAACCACCAGTCATAAATTGCGATTAAACCCTCGGGAGGGTTCCACGGACGAGAATTGGGGTCAACGAAGATCTCAATATCCTTCATCTCATGACACATCAGAAACAGTTTATCCAGCCTCCTCGAGTTAATAATAGATGGACCGATATCTAGACTAGCATGCCAATCACCTAAACCGCCTCTATAAACTATAAATAGAGGCACAATCCTTCCGCAAGAAGGATGATCTTTTGGACGTTCAAAGTTTAATAAGAACATCAATTCGGCATTTACCTGTGTTATTACTCAGTTAACTAAGCTCTTACTCCCGTTCATATCCACAAGTGTCCTTGCCCATTCTTCCCTACTCTTTTAGTTAGGAACCACCGTTTTAATATTCGTTGTGCTAAACTAGTTCCAACATATATGTAATGTATTGTGATGAATAATATTTGTTTTTTAATTTCCTAATTATTTTATGAACTGTAATAACTCAGTATTTGCTCTGAATTCTTCACCTGCAACACCAAATTGATCCACTTTCTGCTCTCTAGCTTAGAAAGAGAGGCAGAATACACCACCAGATCTACTAAAGTTGCTGGTTATCTTGGGTTTTATTCATCAATTAGTTTGTTCTCTTAAGTAACATCATCAATTTCATATCATCCTTGACCGTAGAAGGGAGGAACTGCGACATGCAAACATCGACAATTCCGATTCATCAACTCTGAAACAAGTTCAAGAACTTTGGTTTAGCCTTTCAACACCTTGCAGGTTAGATACTTATTAAGTTTTAGTGTCAAATCACGATCAAGATCGACGACAAAGGAACTGCAAAGACTCTGTTCAAGATCAATCGGCGGAAAAAGGCAATCCCTTTGATTGGAGAGGCAGACTGCAGAATTCTCTCAGATCAGCCAACATGCAATCCAATATCCATGAAGCCTTCACTTCCTTGCAACTTGATGATGAACCATTAGATCTCCTTGAAACAGGAAATTATGTTAATGAACAAGAACAAAACTATTTACTCGTCGGAAGACTTCTCAACCCAAAGAAACAGAGCATGGCTAAAGCTATGTTGACTCTTCCGAGAATCTAGAAAATTTATAAAAAGATCGTGGGTGCGGTTATATCAAATGACCATTTCCAATTTTCGTTTCCATCCGAAGAAGATCTATTGGTTATAACTCGTGTTGGAATATGGAATTTTGATGACTGGGGAGTAGCTGTCTGTTCTAAAAAGGACATGCAAGGGGACGAAATAATCACTAAAATCCCACTCTGGATCAGAATCTTTAATATCCCATTCCAACACCGTACAGCCGATCTATTCAGAGCAATTGGAAGTGTGTATGGAGATGTCTCGGAGATAGACTATGACGAAACCAGAACCTCCCAACATGCTTTCACAAGGGTTCGCATCATGTGTGAACTAACAGCCCTTTTACGCCCAAATAAATCTTTCAGATTTCCGGATGGCAAGATCATCAAGGTTCCTTTGGAGTTCGAAAGAGTTAAAAAAAACTTGTTATTTCTGTTTTAGACTTACACATGATAGGAGCCAATGCCCATGGCTAGAAGACACGACTCCACCACAATCTCCATATCAGGAAGAAGCTGAGCCTAACTCCTCTAAAATATTCCCAAACAGATCAGCTTCAGTTCAGAAGCCAGCGCCAAAACTGGACCAGGATATTCAACGACCAAAGCATAGCCAAAATGCTCAACAAGAAT
This sequence comes from Lepidium aucheri, assembly GCA_900406435.1. NCBI lineage: Eukaryota > Viridiplantae > Streptophyta > Magnoliopsida > Brassicales > Brassicaceae > Lepidium > Lepidium aucheri. The sequence continues at coordinate 2,229 of OVBA01007384.1, read as the reverse complement.
CACAGAGGCCTCTTCCTACAATGTCAACCACACCCAAGCTCAAGAGTTCTAATGAGATTGAAGCCAATCCAACTCAGCAAGAGCATGATTCTCATAATGTAACACGTCACCACACAGACAGAGAGGAAGGTAATAGAGATCTACATACATATACTTCTCCTATAGCTAAGAGTCAGCCTAAAAGGGTACAAGATATGGATTACACAATGGGAAATCAAGTACTTGAACAGCTAGCGAAGGAAGCCAATAAGAAGCACCACACGTATGTCAGAGATGTAAACAAAAAGCGTAAAATCTTGGAGGATTCCCAGAACTACAAACAACAAGACTCTAAACCAACAACGGAAGGTATGGTGACTATCCTTAAGTCACCCAAGAAGCCATGAGTATACTAAGCTGGAACTGTCAGGGTTTGAGGAGTTCCTTGATAGTTCGAAGGCTTAAGGAAATAAGAAGATCCTTATTTCCAGATTATTTATTCCTCATGGAGACTAAAAATAAACTACCATACTTATCTAAAATAAAAGAATGGTTAGGTTACTCTAACCTCTTTACCATTGAACCCACAGGTCTAAGTGGGGGTCTAGCTTTATCTTGGAAACATACTGATGATCTAGTTATACTGCAAGGGAACGCTAATATTATTGACACGAAGTTAAGAATGGGTAAACATTACATATATGTCTCCTTTATCTATGGTCATCCAATACCTCAGGAAAGGCAGAAAGTATGGAATCAGCTAAAGGACATAAATGCAACTAGGAAATCTGCATGGCTAATGGTGGGAGATTTTAATGAGATACAAGATAATAAAGAAAAACTGGGTGGTACGATACGTCCAAACTGGTCTATGCAACCCTTTAAGGAGCTAATCAGAGTATGTGACATGGAGGAAATAATAAGTTTAGGCCCTATATATTCATGGATGGGTACAAGAGGTGGTCAATGGATACAAATTAGACTTGATAAAGTATACGGAAATTCAAGACTTAGATGTATCTATCCGCAGACTAATTCGACTTATATGGATATTTGGGGCTCTGACCATCGACCAATACTAGTGAATTTTGTTACTGAAGCTTTTCCCTTCAAGAAGAGATTCTTTTTTGACAACAGATGGACTAAACACAAAGGTTTTTTCGATCTGATTCACAAAGCTTGGCATACTAATCCAAATATAGATATTGCAGGAAGGATCAGAAAATACAGGCTAAATATTGCACAATGGAAGAAACATAAAAGACTTAACTCTACACACAATATAGAGAACATTGCTGAACTAATGGAAAAAGAGGTGAGCAAACAATTCCCTGATACCACACTAATTAATAAATTGAAATGAGATATGATGAAGCAAACTCTGCTAGAGGAGGAATACTGGAAGCAGAAAACAAAAGAAAAGTGGATCAAAGATGGAGAGGCCAACACGAAATTTTTCCATACATGGGTTAATAAAAGGAGGATTAGAAACCAGATCACATACATCCAAGATAGTGAAGGCTACAAATATTACCTGGAAGGATCCAAAGGAGAAATAGCAGTAAGATATTTTAATGAATTATTTTCATCACAAAGACAGCAACAAAATAGAGATTATCTTAGCTTCATACAGCCAAAACTCAAACCAGAAATGAATGCAAAACTTATGGAACCACTTAGAGAGGAAGAGATCAAAACAGCTGTATTTAGTATTAAACAAGATAGCGTCCCAGGACCAGATGGTATGACGGGCACTTTTTATCGGAGTTGCTGGAATATTGTTGGTCAACAACTTATAAAAGAAGTCAGAGAGGTTTTTAAAACTGGAATACTGCCGCAAGAATGGAATTATACCTACATCAGTCTAATACCAAAGAAATCGAATGCTTATCAAATGAGTGATTATCGTCCCATCAGTCTGTGCTCGGTGATATATAAAATAGTCTCTAAGATCATCACAGCTAGGCTTTAACCTATATTTCAAGACATTATTTCACCCTCACAAGGAGCTTTCACGCCAGGGAAGCTAATTACTGATAATATATTGATAGCACATGAATTGGTCCATCATATCAATACCAACAGGAAAGGAAAATGATCTCATATGCTGATTAAAATAGACATTTCAAAAGCATATGATAGACTGGAATGGGACTTCATCAAAGATGTTCTAAGTCATCTTGGATTTGATTCAAAATGGATACATCTAGTCATGAATTGTATATCGTCAGTGACATATTCCATTCTAAT
>OVBA01007383.1:0-14719 GCA_900406435.1 Lepidium aucheri | reverse complement strand
GATCAAATAATTATTAAATAATTAAATAAAGAAATATTTAAAAATATAACCTTTTAAAAAAATATTAAAAAATATAAGTTCATAAAAGATTTAAATATATATGACATTTCAAAAATAAAATCTACAGATTCAGAAGTTTTTAAACAAATCTTGGCAATAAAATTGGCCAGAATGCTAAAATTGTTTCTTTTGTTTCTTAATTAAGATGAATTTGATCGGTTTCTATGTAAAAAACTAGTTGAGATTGATCTTACTATGCATTATCTAGTCATGGGCATATTATCTGAGCTGGAATTCGTCCCGATCTGATCCGAAAGTTCGGGTATCCGAGGTTTACGAATCCGGATCCAGGTAATAAAAATTATTGATCCGCGGATCCGGATCCGGATAATAAAAAAAAATATTTTGACGGGTATTCGACCCGATCCGTAGTAGTAATTGAATCTCATGCTTTAGTGGATATTTATTATTAAATAAGTCCACAGATATCAACGTCCGGATATCCGTAATGTTCGGATCCGAATCCGAGTAATAAAAATATAGATCCGACGGATCCAGATCCGGATTCGGATATCACAAAATTTCCGGATATCCGATCCGTGCCCTGGGCTAGCATTATCTCTATTTCTTCTAATCCTAAAAGCATAAAAAAAGAAAAAAAAGAAGCAACCAATCAGATTAAGCCACATCACGGGTTCTTATCATGAGAAACGTTTTTTAATTAAGAAACGTTTCTTAACAATTTTTATTTTTTCCTGAATTATTTTTAATAATATAAAAACCTAAGAAACGCTAAAGAGACCTGCGTTAATGATGATCTCATATTCTGATGGCGAGGAGACCAATCAATCAAGCGGAGATGATCGATCTTCAGCTTGTGCATAACTTTTGATACTGTGAGGGATCGATCCATCTAGATGCAGATCGATCAATTTTGGTATCTTGTAAACACGCCATAATTGCTTCAAGTTTCTTCAATCCATGTCTTGAGTGCATAATCCAAATTAACTTATTTTGTACCTTCAAGGACTCAAAAACACTAGCAAAGATTCTAAAACATGTAAATTAATGAGTTAAAAACCGATAATTATGAGGTACATAAATTCTCCTAGACTTAGCTTCTTGCTTGTCCTCAAGCAAAAAAACAAAAGACTAAAAGAAAAGTGCAACCGAAGGAACTCATTCGTCATAAGAATATTGCAAGTCAATTCCTTTAGTAGACCAGATGAAACTTACCTGACAAAACCGTGACCACCTTGTACTGTCCCCAGACTTAGCAACTGTCCCAATCGAACTCCACAATCCAATTGAGTGACCCGAATGAACCATTCCGACTTCCTAAGATATCTAAATGCGGTTTCATCAAGGGGATATTGATCAAATGACATATGGGTTTCTCTTTCGGCCTCAGAACTAGCTTTTGTATGGGTTCTTTCCTCTCATTCCATTTTTATTGTGAACTAACTCAAACTTTCATTTGGTCGGTTTTTAAGCAACTCAAAGGGTGTAAGCAAGAGTAGCATCATTGGAGTTCTTCTCAGTCTACTTACAATGCTTAAGCAAAGGGTAGCGTCATATGAGGTTTCCTCAGCCTACCAACATTACTTAAGCAAATAGCAGTATCAGTGAAGTACTTTAACCTTCAGCCTACTAACATTGTCTACAACTTAAATAGAATAATACTCGAAATGATGCTGAGAGGGAAACCATACTCACACAGGCTAGTCCGTCATTATTACTAAAAAGAGAATCCAATCCAATGCGTACCAATCATGTTGACAAGAAGATTAAGTCAGGTTAGGTGTGAAGCCAGAAATAGATTCCTCAAGTACCCAAGAGGATATAGGTAATGCTGAGAAATTGCGTAGTCTCTAAGTTTTCCAATAATCAATCAATCCCTGTCATGCTCAAATCAATGGTACTTAGTTCATGATAATGCAATAAACTTTAAAAATTATAGTTTTTACAATCAGTTTTTATACTCAAAAAGATTCAAGAAAAACATGAAAAATGTCCAAAAATACAAACAAAAGAAAAAAAATAGCATTAGTTATAGCAACTGTCCTCCCCATACTTACTTCACACCATTCCGGTGTGAGAATAAGCCTAAAGTAAGCATGACTTATGCAGAAAAATAAGATGAAAAAGTACAAAAACCGAACAAGGAAAACAAAAGTGGAAAATCGGTCAAACTCTGGTTTGTTGTGGGCTGCAATTCTCTCTATCTCCTCCTCATTTGATGCAGCAGTAAACCCATGTCTAGCAACATCGAGCCTCACATCAGTAGCTCTTGTGCTCGTCTTAGCTCTACTCCCTGAAGGCTCGCCTAGGAAAGAAGGTACCGACACTTTGATCTTCCTGAGTGCATCCCAAATGTATCTCATCATCGAGTGCTTCTTTACCTCTATATCATACACCTAACGCCTGTACTCCCTGTCATTAAACTCATCAGAGAAAGGAGGGATATCGTACTCTGTAGTGTATGATGTATTTCATCGTAGTCTCTGTAGTGGCGTGTGTCGAGTGTGGCTACTGAGGAGCTCAAGGTGGCAAGTCTGGAAGATCCTTGTACATGCGAGAAGAGGTCCAATGAATATGAGGAAGAGGCTCAATCTCAGCAAGCTCCGGATGGGTGAGGTATGGCTCGAACAGCACATTGGAGCGACAAGTGACTGAGGTGATCTCTTGTACAGGCAGCTTGCACCAACAAGGCTGTCAATCTCGAGCATAGTACCTCCACTTTTTCTTCGACGTCAGATACGTCTAGTTGGTCATAAATCTATCATCCATATAATGGATCCTCTCGACCTTCTAGGTGTTGCTAAGATCCAACATGTGAAACATAAAGATAGGAGTCAGGGGACTACCAATCTTCTCCTTCAGAGTTGTACCAGGCGATCCTCTGACTCGTTTTTCTGTGAGCAGCTCAGCAAAAACATATCCCCTAGTTGATGTTGAGGCTTGTCTATGTAGGTGGAGATGCGTCGCCATAGAGGTCAGGTACTATAGGAGAGATGGCATGATGTAGCAACTCTAAATCGGCCTCGTCACTGATCCTTATTCCTTTTTGCCCGATATAGTAGATCTGATGATATTCGCCACCATCCCAATGGCTGGGTGCCTAATGTGCGTGAACTTCAATCCACGACCATGATAACCACCATCAGCTATGATGTCCCACAATGCTGAGTTGGGCAGGTCGTCTTGAGATAGTAATCGGCCCTATACAAGTCCACGAAACCCATACAGCTCACAGATGTCACAAACCATCATCGAGTATAATGCACCACTGGAGAGGAAGGTGAATACAGCTGCATGCACTGGACCGTGCAGATCAGCAGTCTCATAAAGCTTGCTGGACGCCAAAAGCTGCCGAACTAGCTCTGGATAAAGTGGGTAGCTCTGATGTTGATATATGGTGTTTTTATCGGTTTTTAACCCTTGTTTTCCATGGTTTTATTGAGTCAAAGTATATGTTTATAAGTTTTTTAGTCTGATTTTAGAGTCTTTTCAGGTCATATGTCACATTTGGAGAAGATGAGCTGTTTTGAGTGAAACGAGCATATGGAGATGCAGAATCATGCAGAAACGTCAAAAGATTGGATTCTTTTAAAAGCCTTCTCACCTTTAGATTGAGCTGAAATTTGGAAAAAAGAAAGCTACGTGAGTTAGCTTTCATTTGGAGATGGTTTAAGAGTAATCAGACAAGTGGTTAGGAAGATATGACGATTTTACCAAAGACATATCATTCTGGCCGAGAACAGACACCACCAGAAGATGCGTTCGACCTGTTGATCGACCTCACATCTTAGGATCGATTGATCAGCCTTTGATCGAGCGATCCTCGAAACTGCATAAAATAAATCCTAATTTTCTCTGTTTTGTACCTGCGGATTTTGGGACCAATAAAATGGCCGTTTTTCATTATTTTAGACAGACAATTTCGATTTTGAATTTCTGTAACCTTTGGGGAGAAGATCTCATCCTCCACAAAATCATTGGAGAATATTTTTTGAACCCTTTTCTATTTAATTCAGTTATCATTATATTTACTAGGGGTTATCCCGCACTACGCACGGGGTTTTGATGTTAATTTTTTCTGTAATAATACATCAAAAGAATTTTGGTTTTACTGTGATCCACTTTTAAAAGTCAAGTTGGATAATTTCTTGGAAAAATTATGAGAGAATGCTATAAATTTGTTCTAATTTAGCGAAATAAAACTTTTTTATGTTCAATACTTTGAAAATCAAATTTGATTGTTGAAAGTAAATTTAAACTTTCGCCTAATAGATATCAAAATTAGGAATAAATTGCATTTAGATAATTTCAAAGGTAATTTGAATATAAGATATTATTTTGGAAAAAGAATATGAACTTACGAAAACCATTCACAAATATGAAAAAACGTCCTCATCTTTTTCTTTCTTTTTATTATGTTCTTATAAGTACGATGGTAACTGAACAAATCACAAATCACAGAGGATACAATAAGAGCAAGTGATCTAAGAAAATAAAAAGTTAAAAGATAGTTTAGAAATTTACCAGTCTATAGCTATTTTCTAATACGACCACAAGAACCAGTCTTTTCCTCATCTCATCTGGTACTCCTCCCTAACCCACTTTGGCGAACAGCTCTGCATAATGTTTCAGGACAAATTTAGTATGTTCTTTTATACAACTCGTTTTAGAAATAGGCAAAAACATATTAATACCACATTGCTAGGTAGCTTCCAGTAAGAATATATTTTTGATATGTTATCGTCATATTTATCCACACGCATTGCAGCAAACCTTTTTCTCTATTACAACAGCTTCCCTTCTCATCTTCTTTGCTCAACCCGTATCCATAACATAAGGGCTCATATTGAAGTGAATGTAGGGTCATTCTAATCGAGAGTCTCTATTTAAATAGACCAGTTGAGAGAGTCTGGTTTTTCTCCCGCATTTGAGACACATAAGTCAAAGGTGGCGCATTTTTATCATCCCAAGATGTGGCGATAAAAACTGGTTCATTTAACCAAAGCACTTACATGTATAACAAAAAAAATAAGCATCAGCATTGACGCAATGGAAATTTTATGATCCATTTAACAAACCTGAAAACTATTCCTTTCTCCAAAGGTCGACATGCAAGTCTGGAATTTTCCTTTGGACAATATATAACTCTTTCCAGTCCCCAAACAAATCATCACCTCTTTCACCATGTGAAGACGTCATGGGGTGTAGTTCGCAAGCTAAAAATATAGAGGTGCATACATGAGCTGTCATGTAAGACATTCCTTCTTCAGCAATTTTCACTTTGGTTTCTTTATCGTCTCTTAAGTTGCTTGCATTGAGATTTTCACGTAATATATAGAGAAGCATACATGATTTGCAGGTTTGGCAATGTAGACAGTTTCGAAAATACCTTCTTGCTGGTTTTTGGCTCCTTAGAAGGCTCAAACCTTTTCTTAAAGGTTTCTAGATTTATCTCCAGATGAAGTTTGAAAATACAAGTCAGATTTTGCAAACACTAAAACAACATAACATGCTAATGCATTATCGGATACCTATCTTCCTTATTGGAACTTTGATCATTCTTCTTGGTTTGATATCTACATCTAATATCTCAACACCAAGCTTTTCTCCAATATGTCTCTAGCCTTTTTTCTTCAACCGTCTTTCTCTGGTCTTGTCTTTGTGAGGCTTGACGACGACAATCCTTTGTAGGTTCGACATCTTTTCTACTCTCATTCATTTTAATAACAAATTTAGATTAATTTATAATATATAAGAATTGTTTTAGATAACATTTTATAGATTGTAGTTTATTTCTGTTTGAAAATGTCAATTAAAACTAATGTGTTGGATATTGACAAAAAAACTAATGTCTTGGAGGAAACTCAAATAAAAAAATTTGCTGGTGTTGTACCTGGAAAGCTGAAGCTGCTAATCTCAATAAGCTTAAGAATGATCCTCTCAAGCCACAACATCTTATTATCTTAAGCGTGATGAAAATCTCAGCAAAGTTATGGAATTCTCTTTTCCCTTGTATTGAATTTTGATTGAATAAATAGTGGGGATCTCATTTAGGTTGTTGCATTACAATGTTGAAAAAACCTTGAGAAACTCTAATTCAGTTTCGTGGTCTTATCATCTTCCTTATTAGAGGAATGTTCACAGAGATCTTACGGCTGCTTTTTTTTATAAAAAAAAAGGGTTTAAACTTACTCTTTTGTTTCTCTGTCAAAGTGAACAACTTTCACGACAAACCATTCATCCATCTCTGTATCTTCGGTTGTGACTCTTGCTCCTACTTCCAAAAACCAAATATCGCATAAAGGTTTGATAGTTGTTGCACTTGTTAACCCTTTAGACTGGCATACGTTTCAATTTGATTTCATAGGGGAAGTGGGATTGTGAATTAGTGGCATTTAATGAGCTTGCTCATGTTCGCAGACAAAATCAGAGGCATTTTCATGGTTGGAGAGAGTTAGGAGAAAGATGAAGGGCCGTGAAAACATAAAGGCTGTAGAGAGAATTTTGATTTGAGAATAAGCTGACGTGTAAATTAGCTGATGATGTGGCAGCTTGAGAAACAATCTTGAAATTTCCTATGTGGATGGCCTAGGAGGCCACAATTAGGAACTTTTAGTATGTATAGATTATTTCTTCTTCTTTGTTTGTTCCTTCTTCTATATCTGAGAAGTTTTCTTATCAGGTTTAGAGTTTCTAAGAAGTTAGAAGTTAATGATTAGGGATGAATAGAGATCAAATTCATAGAAGATTCTCCATCTAAACTCTTACTTAATGCTTAGATTAGCTTGATCAACTAGTCTATGAATCTAGCTTGTTAGCTCTCCAAAAGCTTGCTAAGAATTAGAACTAATTTAGATGAGCAATTGATCCTTAACCAACAAGAGTTGATGTTAAGATCAATTGTGGATAAATGAACTTATTCGTTATTGCCTGTTTGCAATTTGGAACCAACGAGAGTTAGGATCTCTAGGTTTTCAATAGAGTAATAAGTACTGCGAGAGTAGACTTGTTATACCTTTATGTTTAAGTCAAGAATAGAGCTTTAGTATTTCCCTGAATAATTTCTCTAGTTAGATTTCTATTTCCTGATGAATGTCCGATGCCTAATTCTTTTTATTTATTAGTTTTATATTGTTATTTGCTTTGTTTGGTTCGATCCCACCATTGTTTGATTTGTCTTAGCTTGAGTTTAATCTAGAGATTGATACTGTAACCATTGGTCCTCGTGGATTTTATCCTTAAGTGCTACATCGATATGATACGCACGAGAGGTTAAATTGGTATAATTAACCTTGTATCAGATGTGAAAAAGTCCCCAAACCAAGTCTGCCCAACATACTGTTCACATCATCCAAAATCCCAAGTCTCTCGAGCGAATTGGTGCAAACAAACTTAGTTGGAACTATCTTGTTCCTCAACAGTTGATCGTAGAGCACACTGTGGTGATGTCGCCAACCTGTCTCTCTCTCCCTCGCAGTGTATTGAGGATCCGTCTTCATAAGAGATAAATATATTGGGTGACCAACTCGGCTGTCTCGCTGGGGTTGGCCACATTGTTGGTTGTGCTGGCGGCCGACTCTCTAGTTTGTACTGCGAGTGCTGCTTGTTGACATCTAGTCACCATTTTTTTGTTAGCTTGGTATTTGTTTCAACAAAAAATTTGTTTGGGCCCCACGGTGGACGCTAAATTGTTTATGTGTAAACAAACAATCAAGAACTAAATAGTTTTTATTAGATTCAACAAATAAACACAAGGGTATGATTATATGCTTAGAACTGAAACTGTTTCTCTCTCTACCTCAGACTCGAGGTTACTTGTTCTTTGGTGACTGCATATTCGATGATATGGGTTCTAGTACGTTATCCTTGTATTTATAGATGCTTTCCTCCCATATATCCCAGGGAATATTCTGATTTCTTCATTAACACCGGATTAGACAGCGTCTTCGTCCACTTTATTGCATCAAGAAATCCTTGCAAATTGATGAGAATTTGTCTCTTCAATTGGTCTGCTCGCTGATTCTTCTTTCCTGGATGATAATCTTTCCTTTGATGACAAGCACTCTGATAATGATCTATATTCTTGATCTCGGGTCATTCTTTGGGTTTTTCCTCTTTTATATTGGATATTCTTTTGATGGACCTAAACGATTTGGGTTAATCCATCAACTAGCGTTATTAGCTATTTAGCCATTACGAATGACATTCTTTAAATTATTCTCTATATAGTTTTTTTATAATCTACCACTTAAGTTTTTATTTTTTCCTAAACGTTATATAATTTAGTTTTTTAAGAACTCAGCTTTATTTTTTCCAAAAGCTAACCAATTTTTGGGTGTTTGAAAAACAAAATCTAACATAAAATCTAAAATTCAAAAACTAATTAAAAATCAGCATCCAATAGAGCTAAGAAACAGATAACCCAGTTGGCTTGTTCCTGATTTAGCTAGACACTAAATGATGAGTTTGAATCCTATCCAATTCTAGTTAGAGAACTTAATCTATGGATCAGACTGTTATTGATCCGATGATTATTTGTTGAAATGCTCCAAAACATTGAACTAATAAAGTGTTAGACTAGACCGGAAAAAAACATATTGTTTGGGTTTATTTGGTGACGCCAAAGTTGTTACATTAAAGTCTTCAAATAAGAGAAGTTCAAACTCACCCTCAGCTTCCAAAGTCATAATTTGTTCCAATCTAACCAATGCATGCTTTTGAATAGTGCAGTACCTTAAAAACTTATGCCTCCTTCGTATGCTTTTTGTTACAAAAGAAACCCAGCTTTTCCTCACAAAAAAATAGTATTAAAAACTTAAAATATATAATATTATATTTTCTTTCTTTGCACGAGACCAAGCATAGTTTTGGAGTTTTCATTAGAAACTCCACCAAAAAGTAGAAACTTGCGTACGTAGCTAATACTCTACTTAATCCTTTCGAAGGGCAAAGAATATGAAGCAATGTAAGTCATGATGACCAAAGCTACTTATTTGATCATAATTACCACTTTCCTTACAAATAAAAAATGGCTGACCAAACATCGTAGTTGAAAACACTTTCTACTATAGTTGTTCGGACAGGTTTAAGTGCTTTTCCATTACGTCCTTAGTTCGAATTCCCATTATTCAAAATGTCTTTTTCCCTTACCACTTTATGTTAGAGATGGTGATATGCACTTTGGCTAGTTAAGAAAATCTAAGTGTGGCTAGACCAATTAATGATATAAGTATGGTTTATATGATCAACTAAAACAGTATATATATATAAGACCATGACTAAGCGACTAAAATGTGTGTAAATCTAAGTTCATCTAAACCTCTGAAATTGCTTTCCTTTGATAAAAATAAAAAAATTCTGATTTTCTTACGAAGATTCCCCAGTTTATCCATCTCTAAAACCTACACCACAGCTTGTATGGGAGTTTTGGACTACTTTGGCAAAATTTCAACATCAAGCTTTTAAAACCACGTGTTATAACTTTGGTTGATAGCGGCAAAATTGAAAATGTGTTATAAAATGTATATTGGCACGTAATGCATTCTAGAAATGAGCAGATGATAGTGGGTTCATATACATTATGATCCATACTCATGAATAAACCTAAATATGGTAATAGCTTAGGTGAATAGCATGTGGTTATACTCGGTATTCCACGCTTGTGTAGGTTCTATCTGTTTAAGATGGTCCATTGATGTAGTAAGTACCCAAGTTTGATTTTTTAAGTTATTTAAGAAAACATAGAAATTAATAATTAAATGTGATATGTTACCATAAATCCAATTGAGGAAATATATTTAATCAAGTGGTTGAATATTTCTATCTGCTGTATTTTTTACTAAAATTCGACATTAGAGAATTGTGTCGCCCCATTGATATTGTTAATGGTTTGAAGTTGTGTTTTTGATTAGATAATGTCAATCTGATTAATGAAAAAAATAAAAATAAATTCCTGTTACTTATAAATATCTAAAAAAAGGGGAAGTCATAGCAGGACACAATATAACAACACTCAGTATTATTTGGAAAAGATAAACCAAACGAAGAGTAGAAATCGGCTCACGACAATTGATATATACAGATACAGAAATTCACAAGGCAATCAGAACACATAATAATATATAAGAAAATAAATTTAAAAAACAGAGAAAAAAAAAGAATTAAAAAGAAGAGAAAAGATGATTCTCTGTCTTTGTCACAAGAGTCATAAACTCTTGTCTTAAGCTTTCTTTTCCAATCTTCGATCTTGTGCGTGCCCACTTTCCACTTTCTCTCTCTTACTCTTTTCTTTTTCTTTTTCTTTTTATTAAAAAATACAAAATATAATAACTAGCATGACAACCTCAGCCTCTTCATTTTGGTTTTGTAAGGTTCTTCTGATTCATCTCCTCAAATGTACGTACGTAGGTCGGTAAGATTGTGGCATTTTCTATAGCCACAAACTTAGCTAGGTCGGTTGATATCATATATATTATATATATAAGATGGTCTTCTTGTATGTATCTATATATGTCTATTATTAGTCTAGAGGCATATCTCCGTGATTAGACTTGTTGATCGAGAGTGTGAATATAATTAACAAGATTGATCCCATGCTTGACCTATCACATATAAACAGATTCACATTCGGTCAATTAATTAACATCTCTCTAAAAACAACTTTACGCATTCAATTTTGATAGACATTTCGATTTTCAGTAGCATGTCGTACATAACTTAACCATAATCTTATATAATATTGCATCGACTTTAAACTTTGTAATGTTGACTTTTACGTGTTTTATGTTTTATTTGAAGAGTCCAGTTGCAAACGGTAACTATTTTGAAAGTATTTTTCGACAAAACCAAAAACAAAATTATACAATAATAATATACGACAATAAGAATCTAATAATAGCTTAAAAAATTATTTAGTTGATCCAAATTCAATCTAAAAAGTTGGAATTAATATAATATGAGTCCTAGAAATTAAATATATAATTATGAAAATGCATCTCAAGCTATATGCATGTTTCAAAACCTTTTAATCTCCATAAAATAATCAATAATATATTTTGAAGTTAGATAAATAATTAAATTATAATGAGACTAAAGGACGTGATATGAAGTACTACTCACAAAGATATTGTTTAAAAAGGAAAAAAAGAACTTACAAAGTTGCAAAGAAGAGGACGACTTTCTTAGGATCAAGCAACCAAGAATTGTTGGAGCGTTTAAAACTGGATTTCCTCGAAAAACCAAACCGTCTTTCTCTAGTTTGGTCGGAGATCATATTTCCGGTAGGCGGAGCAGCCGTAGTAATGGTAATCTGATGAAGCGGAGATGCTGAAACAGCGGTTGTGCTCGTGCCTGCATTATCTTTGGACCCCACGGTGCTAGGCTTTCCCGGCGTGCTTGATCCTACATCTCATCAAATGCCAATACAATATAGACTTTAATTAACTACAATGAACAATATAATGGTTTCTTTTTCCTTTTTTGGCAAGACAAAATATATTGGATCATAAGGTATTCATTTGTTATTGTATGCTTGAATTAATAATAGCATGAGTGCATGCGGTGTTGAAGAATAAAAACTTGTAATATTTTTGTTTCTTTAATGTGAGCTCTGCATAAAGCTATTTAGCTAGCATCAATTATTAGCAATAAATATATATATATATATATATATATTCGAAATAATAATATAAAAGGAGACAACACACTTCGAATGTTTTCTTTTAGTTGATCTTCGATATGTTAGTTAAAAAAAAAAGAATTAAAAATAATGGGAAGTTTTGATTCAAAGTATATAAACCTAATGTTAAGGTTTACAGCTAAAAACGTATGGGTTGGTCCAATTAACTAAATCCCACCTAACACTTTCTAATTCATACCTTTCAAAGCAGAAAATTATCATTATAATTATTCTAATAACTAAAATATTAAACTTTTACTTAGAATATGCAAACCGAACTTTCTTGCCATATAGATTGAAAATTAAAATACCCAAAACAATTTAGAATGAGAAAAAATATCCGAAGAAGATATCTAACCTCAATAAAAAATAATATTATATAAATTCTGAAATATATCTGCTTCCATTGCAAATACCGACCTCATTTTTGTTCAATTTATGATTTTTTTTTTTTTTGCTATTACTCACAGTTGCAGATAAGCCCAAACCGAATTAATTTGAAGAATCTGCTAGGGCCATTTGATAATATTAAATGGTACCAAAAAATAAGGAAAGAAACAAAAGGTACACGATTGGGCTATAGAAAAAAGCATTTGTCCACATACGAGAAATAAAAACGTTAGTTAATACATCGTTATTTTAACAGACTACATTAATTAGAGGCAATAATATACGAAAAGTTATATATTAAAATTGAAGAAAATTGATAAGTATAATGTTTACCTCTAAGTGGGGACTGAGGAAATGAAGGCTCCTTGTCATTACCATTTGCGTCAAAATGGAGTTTCCTCTCGTTGTTGCTTCTTGGTGACCCTTTCCTCGATACATTTCTCTGCAACTTTTTTTTCATTTTAACATTTATCAGTTTTGTTTTTTTTTTTAAAAAATAGTATTATTACCAAAAACTCAATTATTAAGTTACTAGGATAACTCCAAAAGATATATTAAAATATCTTGAAGAAGTTTCATGCCAAATGCCAAATACCAGAAAGGAAACAGAGGAATCCGTGAGATAATAATAATTTGAAAGCACAGAAAATATATTTATGTATATATATATATATATATATTTGTTTGCCGTCCATATAAAATTATAAATATAATAACTGACACGTATAAGTCAACTTACGATTAGGGTTATTTTATTTTATTATTTACTGGAAAAATAGCAAATGAGAAGAAAAAAAAATGAATTGACGACTCAAAAGTAGTTATAGAGGTTAAGGGCGATTCTTCCATAATTGTCACAAAATTCAATACCCAAAAGACAAATTTTTTTTTTAGAAAAAAAAAACAGAGAAGAAAATAGAAACAAAATAATAAAAAATAGTAATAATGGTGTTTGTGATAATTTAACAAAGTTGGGATATTAAAAAACTTACAGTAATTCTGGGAGTAGAAGAAGAGAAGTCTTTGTTAAAGACAGGAGAAAAACTTTCGACATCAATCGTGACGAACCCATCTGGATTTCCAGCTGTTTGAAACCCGGATCCGATTTCTTGACCCGGAATAGCTCCACCGGTTTCCATCAATCTTTGATCATATTATTCATGGAGAAACAGAGGTCAATTAACAGAAAAAAAAANGGTCAATTAAAAAAAAAAAAAAAAAAAAAAAAAGAAATAGAACTTTACGTAGTTCTCTGTACATATTGAAGCAAACTTACTTTGGAATTGAAAAACAGAGTCTTAAGGAAGAGATTAAGACAGAATCAAACGTCTCTGTTGTGGTCTGTTTGAAGAAGAGGAAGAAGAAAGGTTAATTTATGGTTGGAGACAAAAAGGGAAGAGAGACTCTGAGGAATGTGGAAACTGAAAGAAAGGAGAAAGGCTTTTATTTTTATTTATGTCACCAATTTCTTTTATATGGATGGGTTGGTGTCTCTTTTATTCTATTCATTTTATTTATATATTTTAATTCAGGAAGATAAACACAACTCAGACGCACGAGAGAGGTGAGATAGACTACTAATGAGTAATTACTTATTGATAATCATGATTCCGATCTTTAATTTAAGTTTAGTTGATCTTAGTGGAGTCGAAGATAGCAGCAGAATATGTGACTTCTTTGTTATCATAAAAAGCCTTTCATTTAATATTCCCTTGTTTTATTGTTGAGTCCGATCGTTTTGTTGTTTTGCTTATGTGTTATGATTTTATTGTGTCTTAACTTTTTAGAGACGGATATACAAATCATTAACTAGTATTGTCAAAAATTAAACGAATGAGACTTTTTTCCTTTCGTAAAAACAAAGACTTGTCCAATAAACGGTAATTATCTATTACTTATCACAAACTTATAAATTTTTAAAATTGGTAATATAAAGTTGGAAATTCATACCAAGAAAAAAGAAGAAGATAGAGTTGAAAATTAAACTCTTTGGGAAGAAAATAACAACTACTTGAACAACTACATACGTGGCTCTTTCATTTTTTTTTTTGGTTTTCAAAAAATCACAATTTTTTTTTTTAACATCATCATGACATTTATTAAAACAAAAGATTGTAATTCTCGTTTGAGGATAGAGGTTATACAAGTAGGAATTAATGGGTAATAATAGAACATCATAGCAGAATTATGAGACCGAGCAAGAGCATCAACGGCTTTGTTACAATGTCTCCTAACCCAACGAAATTCTAACCAATCAAACTTACTACTCCAAAATTTGATATCTTGTATCCAGTTAGATAACTGAAAATTTGTTTGTTGGCCTTGGAGAATGTGTTGGACTGTTTGATTATCACCTTCGAAAATGACCTGACGATGTCCCTTTATCCATGTTTGTTGCATAGCAACCAACAAAGCTTGTAGTTCAGCTTCTAATGGTGATGTACAATGGTAACCTGTTTTGCTTCCGCCTTCTATATATGTACCCCTATGATCCCGAATCACCCACGCTGCTTTGGTTACTAGGTTGGATGAAAGAAAACTACCATCATAGTTGCATTTGATAAGACCCTCTTCCGGGCGTATCCAAAACTGTTGTGATACAGATTGCTGGTGCCGTACTGCATCCACAGT
>OVBA01007382.1:0-14720 GCA_900406435.1 Lepidium aucheri | reverse complement strand
CTATTTAAGTAATTTAGGCATAAATTGTACCTAATTCAGTAAATCACCCATAGGTACCCCTTAACTACTACAAGTTTAGAACCGAAAAAACTAGAACCAAATATAATTTTAATAAGTACCTATTGGTTACCACTTTTTCAGAACCGAAAGAACAAAAAACCGAACCAAAGAACCGAGTGCCCAAGACTACTCTCAATCACTCATATTTTGTTTAGAATCTGCCCATACTCAACAGATTCAAAGATTTATTGAGGTGTATTTTGCTCAATTGTCTCATGAAGGCAAGGCGAGCTTGTGAATTTGTTTGGTGCATCATCTGCTTGGAAAGTTAGAACCAATGGCCTCAACTTCAAGAATCCAAGAAGATATTGTGGTAAAGAGTTTGATGGAAGATGATGTAGCAACTCTCAAGCGGAACTGTGTGTGTACCAAACATTTGGTGTCCAGATGAAGCATGTTTGAAGGGGCACCTCTGCCATAGAGTCTAGTGCCCTTCCTTTTGGTGAAAGGAGTGGATTTTGCACTTGATGTCAAAGAATCTGAGCAACTTATGGAGCAAACAAAGGCTATCTCTAAAACTTCCTCTTTATTCTCTTATACTCTGGCTTGTCCTTTTCTTTCCTAGTTACTCATATTCATTGTCCGTTTTTTTCAAACCTTGGAGCCATCAAATGGCAAAATGCTATATTATTCTCTTATATATTTTGATGAAGGTGTAACTTGGAGCACAACCTGAGAATTCCCAATAAGTATTGGATAGAAATGAGCAGGCTATTGAGTATTGAAATAGTGACAAGAACAACAAGTGGTGGTGATGATCTTGGTATGGAAAGGATCAAGTCATTGTTGCCATTTGGAGGAGGAAGAAGAGTAGACCTAATGAAGCGAATCCTTTGTAGAGTTCAAGTGAACTCAAACCATTCTTCATGAGGAGTCTCTACCAAAAGTGTGTACCAGAAGTTTGGTAGCTAAGGTATGAGAACTCAAAGAATCATTCTCCAGAAGTTTGGAAGACCTCTCTTGGCCACAATAGGTGCATTAATTGATGTCAGGAATGGGGTGATAGAGCTGAATCTTGGTCCATATATTAAGATGAAATTCAACATCAATGACGCGATTAAGAAACCAA
This sequence comes from Lepidium aucheri, assembly GCA_900406435.1. Taxonomy (NCBI): domain Eukaryota; kingdom Viridiplantae; phylum Streptophyta; class Magnoliopsida; order Brassicales; family Brassicaceae; genus Lepidium; species Lepidium aucheri. Next base: position 13,591 of record OVBA01007382.1, on the reverse strand, counting down.
TGATCGAGGGTCAGGTGTTCTCAGTTCAAGAAATGGACGCTTTAGCTGATGAACTCTTAGAGGAGTTGGCAGCAGAAGACCACCTACAAGTTGCCTTGACTAAGCCAGCCGCTGAGGGGTATTTGAGTATGGAAGCTGAACCCCCGACACCGTGGTTTGTAGCCACATGCTCTAATCCTCTGAGCTACAAGCCCGAGTACTATGGGAAGCTACTAGATTCTCACAAGCCAGTCAGGAGTTCAATGATGATTGAGGAACTGGATGAGACGTGTTTTGAAGTTAAAACAGCGAGTCTATACTCGAGCGTATCAATGCTAGGTTCAACCCCAAGACTTGAGCTCCAAGCACTCGAATGCACTACGCCTGCACTCGCTGATGACTGGTCTGAGCTCACAACACCCAAGGTGGAATTGAAACCACTTTTTGCAAGGCTAAGGTACGCTTTTCTTGGCTCTAATTCTACTTATCCTGTGATTGTCAATGATGCTTTGAGTGTTGATGAATTGAGCATGATATTGACCGAGCTTAAATGTTTTAGGAAGACTATAGGTTATACCCTTAAACATATTAGAGGAATATCCCCAAACTTTTGCACCCATAGGATACACCTAAAGGATGAATCTCATTCTAGCGTAGAACCGCAGAGGAGTCTGAACCCTAACCTTAAAGAAGTTGTGGAAAAAGAAATACTTAAGTTGCTAGACGCTAATGTTATCTTTCCGATTTCTGATAGTAAGTGGGTTTCACCTGTGCATTGTGTTCCTAAGAAAGGGGGTATCACTGTAGTTAAAAATGACAAAAATGAACTAATACCCACTAGAACCATAACGGGGCATAGGATGTGTATAGACTATAGGAGGTTAAATTTCTCTACTAGGAAAGACCACTTCCCTTTGCCGTTTATTGATTAAATGGTCAAAAGGTTGTTTGGTAAAGAGTATTACTCTTTTCTTGACGGGTATAGCGGGTTCTTTCAGATCTCTATACACCCGGGTGATCAGGAAAAAACTACTTATACCTACCCTTATGGCACCTTTGCTTACAAGCGCATGCCGTTTGGATTGTGCAATGGGCCTGCTACATTTCAGCGTTGTATGACTTCTGTTTTCTCACATTTAATTGAGGATGAGGTAGAAGTATTCATGAACGATTTCTCCATCTGTGACTTTTCCTACTCCTCTTGTTCATTAAATTTGTGCAGGATGCTTAGCAAGTGCGTGGAGACCAACCTTGTGCTCAGCTGGGAAAAATTCCACTTCATGGTTCAAGAAGAGATAATGTTGGGGCACAAGATATCTGAGAAGGGTATCGAGTTCGACAAGGCAAAGATAGAAGTCATGGCTCAGCTGCAGCCCCCTAAGACAGTGAAGGATATTCGAAGCTTCCTGGGTCACGCTGGGTTTTACAGAAGGTTCATAAAGGACTTCTCCAAAATTGCAAGGCCCTTGACAAGACTATTGTGCAAAGAGGTCGAGTTCAACTTTAATTCCGAGTGTCTTGAAGCTTTTCTTAAGATCAAAGAAGCGTTGATCTCTGCCCCAATAGTCCAAGCTCCAGACTGGACTCTTCCATTCGAGATCATGTGTGACGCGAGTGACTTTGCTGTTGGAGCAGTCTTAGGTCAGAGAAAGGATAAGAAGTTGAATGTGATATATTATGCCAGCAGGACTCTTGATGTTGTTCAAATCAAGTACACAACCACAAAAAAGAAACTTCTTGCTATAGTATTCGCATTTGAGAAATTCAGATTGGATCTGGTGGGATCCAAAGTGATTGTTCACACAGACCACTCTATACTGAAGTATTTGATGAAGAAAAAGGACGCTAAGGTGAGATTGCTGAGATGGATACTGTTGCTACAAGATTTTGAGATGGAAATAGTGGACAAACCTGGAGTGTAGAATGGACTGGCAGATCACCTATTGCGGATGATGATAGTGGACTCGATACCAATTCATGACTCAATGCCGGAGGAGCAACTTATGAATTTTAGCGCAAAGGAAAATTGTCCTCAAATCAGCAAGAAGTTTGCTGGGTCAGCTCTACCTTGGTATACAGATTTGGTTAACTACTTGGTAATTGGTGAGGTTCCTAAGTGTTTAGACTCCTATCAGAGGAAAAAATTCTTCAGGGATGTTAATCACTACTTCTGGGATGAACCCTACTTATACAAGAAAGGATCAGATGGTTTATTGAGGAGGTGTTTAGCAGAGGAAGAGGTTCAAGCTGTTTTGGAGCACTGTCATGGGTCAGCCTACGGTGGTCATTTTGTAACGTTCAAGATGGATCGTAAGATTCTACAGTCCGGTTTATGGTGGCCGACTATGTTCAATGACACTCAGGTTTTCCTCTTGAAATGTGATCCGTGTTAGAGAATGAGAAACATCAGCAAGAGAAATAAAATGCCACATAATCTAATTCTGGAGGCTAATGTTTTAACTTCTGGGGAATCGACTATATGGGACAATTCAACCCACCGTCTCATGAAAATCGCTACATCCTCGTGGCAGTGGACTATGTTCCCAAGTTGGTAGAAGCTGTAGCTTGTCCAGCTAATGACGCCAAGGTTGTTATCAAGCTGTTTAAGAGCATTATTTTCTCTAGGTTTGGAGTACCTCGAGTTGTAATTAGTGATGGTGGGTCGCACTTCATCAAATAAAGTGTTTGAGAACCTACTGAGGAAGAATGGAGTTAAACATAAGGTAGCTACGCCTTATCATTCACAAACCAGTGGACAAGTGAAGGTGTCAAACAAGCAGATCAAGGCTATTCTAGCTCGAGTTGTTGGAGTGTCAAAACAAGATTGGCAGTCAAGCTAGATGGCGCACTATGGGCTTACATGACAACTTTTAAAACTCCAATTGGAAGAACTCTGTTTCAGCTACTGTATGGGAAGTCATGCCATTTGCCAGTTGAGATAGAATTCAAGGCGCTGTGGGCAACAAGGTTCATAAATTTTGACCTTAAGACTGCTTAGGAGAAAAGGCTTATGAATTTGCATGAGTTAGAGGAGGACAGACTAGAGGCTTACGAGAGCTCGAAAGTGTACAAGGAAAGGACTAAAGCCTTCCATGATAAGAAAATTGCACCCAAGAAGATCACAACTGGTGATCAAGTGCTTATGTTCAACTCAAGGCTTAAGTTGTTTCTTGGAGAGTTAAAGTCAAGATGCTCTGGTCTATTCCGAGTCAAAGAAGTTTTACCTTACGGAGCTCTTACCCTGATCATCAATGATGGCAATGATTTCACTGTGAATGGGCAGCAAGTTAAGCTATACCGAGCTGATGAGACTACCCCCGGGAGAACCTCTATTTCTCTCGATGAACCAACCCAGCTCTGAAAGGTGTGAAAGTCAAGCTCAATGACTTTAAACAAGCGCACTTGGGAGGCAATCCCATGATATCCTTGTGAATAGTTAATTATGATTGTTCATCTTTTTAATCTTTCTTTTTCTATCATTACGATTGTTTTTGTTTTGATACACGAACCAGGGGCATCAAGTTTCTACACAAAAAAAAGAAAAAGAAAAAAGGAGTGCACTCAGCAATTCGAGTATGGGGCCACGAGATGTCTCCTCTTGTCCAACATCTTCTGCACTGCTCCATCATGAGCAACACTCGCCATGTATTTTCTTTCACTTCAACTTGCTTATAAACTTATCTTAATATCTCTTGTGAATAACACTTGAGATAGAACCAACAAACTCAACCTTCAATTCGAGTCTCATTTATGTGAGTTTTACCTATTTGCAGATACTCGAAATCGTTCAAAAGCCATCTCCTTCGGCCAACATCAAAATTGCTCAAGCTGAATTCGAGTGTTGCTTCTTCTTTGCTCAAGTCGAAATCGAGTGTCGCTCCTTCTTTGCTCAAGTCAAAATCGCATGTCGCTTCTTCGTTGCTCAAGTCAAAATCGAGTGTCTCTTTTTCTTCACTCAAGGTGAAATCAAGTGTTGCTCATTCTTCGCTCAAGCAGCACCGACACAATTCGAGCTCCACACACCGCCAAGTAACGCCGCCATCTTGAAGCCACAAAAGACTCTATTTCGAACAATCCGCACAAGACATGATTTCGAACAAGAGATCGCAAGTGCCTCAACGCGCTGCCACCAGGTGTCGTCACACGCCACCGCCCAGCGCCATCACGCGTTGCCGCCATGTACCGCCACGCGCTGCCATCAATCCGTCACGGACTCGGTTTTGTGTCAACACAACAATGGCCATAGTCTAGTTCGAGCATCTAACTACACTCAGATCTATTTTTGAGCATCTTTAGCCGAATATCTTGAGCTCTTCTACATACTCGAAACCATTTTGAGTCTCCTCAGCTTTGTGTCCAAGTCGGGTGAAGCAAATCAAAGCTAGCACACCACTGGTTTCCGTCATAAGTAGCGTCACACTTTTAAGCTACACAACCATTGATTTGCTTACAGATTGCTCATAATGTGGAAGTCAGGAGAGGGTTCATCTAAAAGAAGGCTTACACGATCTATGGTGGAGGAGTCCCCAATGGATGTCAAAGATAACAACTCGCAGTCAGAGCTATTGGAACAATGTAAAGCCGCATGACGTGAAGGCAAAGGCATCAGAGAAGAACCGAATGGAGATGTTTCTGTGGAAGACACCAGAACTTTTTGCTCTTCGCCTATCGGACGGACATGACACCAATTTTGACCGAGAAGAACTCAACTTTTTGTGGAATTTGATAGCAGGTCCTGTCATTTATAATCCCTCACAGACCAAATGCTCAAAGATCACGAATCCTACCATCCGCTACATCCACAAAGTGATTGCGTGCACCTGTTTTGCCGGATACAAATCAGGGAATGTTAGGCGACCGAGCTCAAGATGATCGATGAGAGGTTAACAGCATCAACTACGGAATGCAGTTCACTAGCAATATGAATGATAACGGGTTCGCCAAAGCACTGATGAAGCAATTGGTAAGTTACAAGAAATGGGCGCGAGTGTGCCAAGACATGTCAAAAGTGACCATATGTGTTGGCGGGATCATCACGAGAATTTTGGAGGCATGTAGCGTGACTATGAGGTCAAAACCAATCACTCCAGAATATCTCAGCATCGCTTATCTTGTGCAACCCAAGATCTTAAAGAAGGGGCCGCACAGAGGAGTCTGGTTGTATAAGTTTAGGCCGTTAGGTGCAGTAGCTAATTCGAGGATTCTGCTTCCAAACACGAAGTGCACTGCTCTTGCACTCGAGATGAATGTTGTGTTCTTACCTCCAGAGGAGTGCCTCAATGGAGCTAGAGTTCGACAAAACAGATTGACACGGGAAGCTGAACCCGCTGAAGAGGAACTTGGGAAGCCAAAGTGCTATTATTTTGACTAGTATCACAAACCGAAGATTTCAAAGGGGCTAGAAACTGTTCACAAGTGTATTGGTCTGTTGCAAAAATTGTGTAAATGAAACGCCAAGCAGATTAAAAATCTCACCAATTCAGCTCTAGCTCTTAGAGAGAAAGACGTTTGACTCCCCCGGACCTCAGAGAACCAACCTTATAAGCTCTCAGACGCTCTGCCTCCACCTTTCGGCAATCTATTCGGCGCTCATCCTCCGAACAACCTCGTAGGGTATCAGCACACGCCCATCGACCGAGGCCCCACATTGAGCAGCAGTCGAAAACATCACATTTCGAGCAGCATGAGATATTCCCTCTATATCCACATTTTGGCCTTAACTCGACCGAAGAATTCGGTCCCGCAATCGAACCTTACAGTTATACGTACAATTCTGCTCTCCCAGGAACCTCAGAGTCACACCCCGAGGCGAATGCAGAGCTGCCATTGCGCAAGAGATCGTCGACCAGGACCTAGAGAAGAAGAAGCACAAGCAATGAGCCGCAATATGTCAGTATAGAGGTCCAACCACATGATGTTTTGGCACAACCGACTGTGAACTTCTTGGACCCACTCAAGGGAACATCAAGCTTCTTCCACTACCAACAGAAGCCTCAACCTCACAACAACAACATGGATATGGATCCAGCTGGATGGGCCTTGTTTGGAAGGCGTTAGACGAAGGTACCCACTCCACACTCTTTTGTATATACCATTGCATGTTTGTTTATTGTTTGTTTATTTTGAATTCTCTTTCATGTTTTTATACACACAAGGGACCGTGTGATTAAAGTTTGGGGGAGGGTTCTAGAGGATACTAACTTTTTTTTCAATGTTCTTAGTTTTTATTTCACATCTTTAGCATGCATTGCATAAAAATAAATAAATTATATTTATCATGTAGGATCGAGTCTAGATGCATAGGGAATTATGAGGATTATAGCCACTTAAACTTGCTGATTGACTTGCTAGATTCAAGGTCTTAGTTTCTAAGTTCTTTGTTGCATTCCATGCTTGTCTGAAAGTTAAGACTGAACCATGCTAGGAATGTTTAGCATAAGTTTCATGGCATGATTGAACATATTTTGATTTGACGCCTATCCTCACTAAGTGATAACCATAAAATGAATGCTGATTATCCTATCTTTGCATCAATCTAGAGCTTGTGGATAGAACATAATACTTGGATTATCTTTTTCCTTTACGCTGCTACCTTGTTATCCAAGTAGAATTCCCACCTCATCTTAACTTATTTCAAACCATAAATTGCTTGTGTGTGAATATGAGGCCTATTTTTGTTCTGAACTCGGTATAAGGTGTTAGGTGAGAGCCGACAAAGCCATGGTCTTATGTAGTTTCTAGTCCACGCTTTTTGGAGCAGACTAGGGCTAGGTGGTTAGCTTAGGTTTGGAATGCGAATCACTCTAGTTTAAGTAGGAAAAAGATACGAAATGAATGGGAATGAAAAGAGCCAAGTGGAGTAGTCAAGGAAGAGAACGGGCAGAAAATATAAGTGTATAATAATCTAGTGAAAGTTTTGGTAATGCTAATGTGAAAGGTTCTAAGTGCAGTAAGAAGAAGAAGACTTAAAATGTCTAGATAAAATAATAACCAAATTGAACCAAAAAGTGTATTGAGAATCTCAAAACAACTAGAAGAAGAGTCTAAAAGCCCACTTCCTTAGACTAAAAATGGAAGGCTAAAGTTGATGATTCTATATGGGAAGAAAGAAAAAATGACCAAATGATTGTGTAGACTAGGATTGTTTTCTGGGTTAGATTTGGCTAGGATGAGACTCATTTTGGGTGCAGCGGGTAGATAAGATATTGGATTTGTATGCGCCTATTGGTTGTTACCTTTAGCATTATGCTAAAGTTTACTCCATTCATGAGTGATCTCTTGTGCACATTACTTGGTCAGTTACAGAAAAAGAGATCATTCTAATCTCTCGACCTGACCCTTAGCCAAACAAGCTCTCTAGTGCTGCTTAGACATGATCCACGGTTACTGAACTAATGAATGTTAAGAGGATAGGTCGATTTGAATGCGTTATTAGGTTGTGGCTGAGCTTAGATTAAACTGTGATTGTCATGGCTAAAGTTTTTAAGTAAGGCTTGTTTTAACTGCACCATTAGAACTTGCAACTAGGACCTTGAGTTTCACATTCGTTTAAGCTTGTTTCCAGTTCCGAGTTCCCGACATTGCAACCTCTTCTCCAGACTATTTTTACACATTTGATTGAGGGCAAGCAAAAACTAAGTTTGGGGGAGTTGATATATGTTTATTTCAGTATATTTTAGAGGTATTGTTTTGCACATTTTATATTTGTATTCACAACATTTGCACCTCTTTAGATTTTTTTTACATTCATATTTCATACATTACGTAGAATTGCATACATGTTGCATAAAAAGAGTTGTAGGTACTCAAAAAGCATTATTGGAGCATCCTGGATGTTGTGGAGACATTGGGACCAAATGATGAGCTTGGATGAAACTACTGAGTTGAGCCTCACAAAAGACTCGATTACAGATTGGAGCTTAGCGATGGACTCGAAATGGAAGAGAGCTGCAAGAGAGACTTGAATTGTATTCGAGTTTCTCTATCATTCTCGTACGAAGTGAAGCCTTATCTCACTCTGGATCGGCCGCTGAAGTTGATGGGCTGAATTGGTCAAAAACTTTGATATCTTTCTATCTCTAGGTTAAGTGAGGGTCCAAGTATAAACACCCTGGGTTGTGATGATAAGGATGATCTAAGTTTTATAGAAGTTTTTACTATGTTTCGTGCAAGCAGACTTTTTAGCTTTTGTAATCTCAGAATGAAACCTTTTGATTTCGAGTTTATTATATGAAATTTAGTTTTACGTTTAGTGTTGATTTTATATCTTATTTGTGTTTTGGATTAATATCGATTTCATGTTGGCTGTTAATTTCATGAGTTCTGAGTAGTTACCTAGGGATTTTGAGGATGAGTTAGGTTGGCGTGAATCTTAGGTTTTCTAGGTTGCTTGAGATTAGGAATGATTAGAACTCGTCTGATTTGGTGCCGTTAACGCTAGTTTCAATCTGATGAACTTAAGCTTGTTCTAGGACATTCTAGCACCTGATAGGTGTTTGGTAGAACGTCAGATCAAACCACTTCAGAGATTCACACACTTTGCTCGAGGGATGGAATGTCGAGGTGTGAATCGGCTCTAAGCAAGTTGATCACTCATGCCAATTAGGTTATCAAATGCCTATGGCGATATGGTGTGTTAATTGCTTGATTGAGTTTGTTTACCACGAGAGTAAAATCATTGTTTTGTGTTCTCGCTGCCTAGAGATTAACTCTGATCCATGATACTCACTCCTCAGGAACCTGTTTTCTCACCCTAAGCTTGATTTATTTTTATTACCTGTTGCTATTTACTACTTTGTTTTGTTTTCACGTTATTCAATGTTCTTTGCCTTATTTACTTTTTAATTAAACTTGACTGATGCTAAACAAATTTAGGTTGTTAGACAAAATTCACTCTGCTTGGCTTGAATTAGAGTAGTTCACTGCATTCCGATTGATAGCTACACTCCAGTTGGCTTGACACCTTTTGTACTACTTCAACACTTTAGTACAATAGGATTGGAAAACTGAGAAAAATCTTGTTATCGTCTTCACGCAAAGGCTTGTTGAGACAAGCTGTGGAGAGAAGTGGTTTGCACTAAGGGTTGTAAAGAAGTCTAAGATGTGGAAGGATGAGTGTGTATGTGGCCTGTGCAAGAGGAGCTGAAAAGAAGAAGGGTCCTCAATGTCTTAAGCTACAAGTCTGCAAGGTTCAAAAGAGCCAAATGTGTGTTGTTCTTGATGGACCAAACCCAAGAGGTTGAGAAATGGTTCAGATTTAGACGTGTGAAAAGTCAAAAGCATGAAGAGAAGTGTGTGTAGAGAGGATAAGAGCTGAAAGCTGATCAGATTTCTATCCCTTTATTCACACACCCTCAAAGTATCAAATGTTCAAATTGATTTGTTCTACTAACTACCAAGTCTCTTGTGTAGCCAGGTTTTAGTAGTCAAAGCATTAAAATGGGCTGAAGAATCATGGACTTCGTGAACTGATAGTGTAAACTAAGACACCAAAGAGGATGTCTCCTTTATGCGGCTATAATGATGTGAGACTTCTCAAATGACATGCTTTGTGATACTTGATGATAATCTCAAGTTGTGAAGAGTGGAGAAGCTATACCCAAAGGAATCCTCCATAATCATGCTTGTGAAGTGTTAAGCTATGGAAGATGATGAGGAAGGGTCTTCTCTCAAACATTGACAAAGTATGGAATGTATGGATGCAGTCCATGGATCCATGAAGCCAAGTGGAAAGAGCAAGTCACATGTTCAAAGATGAAATTTCCATATGATTTGGTGTTACTAACAAACTTGTGCGTTTTCTATGTGTTTTAGTATGATAGAAAATGTATAAATGCAAATGAAAGGAGTAGATAAGAGATGGGAATAAAAGAACAAAAAAGAGTTTGTGTATCTAATATGGAGCATCTTCATAGTGCTTATAATATGTCCCTCAAGATCTGATGTAGATAGAATGTTAGCGGATTAACAAGATGGTGTGATCTGTTGATAATGGATCGAATGATGCCTCTACAGGCTTGTTGATGTATTCCTCGACATGTTGAGCTTGAGTTGAGCTGTCCGTAATCACATCAAATGTATGTACCTTATCCCTTTGAATTTTTTAATCAAATGTTGTGTGCTTCTTGTGAGTAATAGCTAGGTCCATGTGATCAGTGACATTCAAAGGAGTTGAGGCTAAGTAAGTGTCAAAGTTGGATCCTTCAATGATGGTTCTCTAAGAAGCGCTGATCAAGAATGGGAGCCTCTAAAAGTCTTTACGGTTTACAAGCTTGGTATACAACCCGCTTTCCGTAGACCTTTGGATGATTCCGGATGGTTTGAGGGAAGTTGGTGCATTTTGGCGGAGTGTAGCAAAATACCAGAGGTTAAGTTCAGAATTGGTCGAGCTGGACGGACCAAAGGAAGGTTATCGGTGGAGAAAAGGCTAAGGGAATCTGAACGTACATAAAATGACTAAGTTCGTGAAATTTGGACCAGACCATGAGATTCAAATAAGATGGTCGGATTTGAACAAGTATATTTAGACCGAAAGGATATTTCGACTGGATTGGTCATGGTTCGGACAAGGTAGCGAAGTGTTCAGGCCTGACTGGTCGACCCTCAGATAAGGTTCCGAGATTTTTGGACAAGGGTGGGATTTTGGACATGTTTGGTCCGTGTTCGGATAGCATTGGATGATGTCTGGATGGAGTGGACAAAGACTAGCCAGGCTGGTTGAGAGCTGCTACAACCGGACTGTACCGCGATTTGGACCCGATTCTGTTTAAGTAAAGTAGAACCCGGTTCAATCAAAGAGAATTAGGGTTAGGGTTTTCGCGTACAAAACCTTATAAATAGATGCCTAGAGTCGCTGTCATAACCTAATATGCGAAAAAGCTCTAAAGAAAGAACGAGAAAGGATTTTTGAAGGCATAAGGGCAATTTGGGATCGGATTGTTGTGGAAAAGGATTGTTTGTGATTATTTGCATCAAGAGGTATCAGAATTGATAAGGAAAAAGTGGGTTCGTGACCGTGGGTCAATTTGGGTTTGTTTTCGGGGATATATTTGGTTAAGTCTTAGACGAGGTAGGATTGCTTGTTTGTCAGTACATTCTGATCGGCTGATTACTATATACGTACCTAATTGTTGTTTTGGGCTGATTTGGGTGAATCCATGTAGGCAAAGTTGCATATCTGGGCAAACTTTGTGCATCATATATTCTGATTTGTTCTCTGACTTAATTAAATTGATTGTTTGATTGCGATTTCTTATTTGACCTGGTGGGACGGGAAGACCAGCTCACTAAGCATTCTTGTGCTTATGCAATCTGCGTGATTGCAGGTAATGGCTTAACTGATGGCACTGAAAGTGGCTAAGTAGGAGCGAGACCATGGCGAGATATGGAATAAGCCTAGGAATTTTTGGTCTAGTTTACTTTGTGATAGCTCATTAGCAAACGATCATTGTACTAGAAACCCTTTTATTGAGTTTATGCATTGATTTTGGGCTTATTTAGACTGAACACAAATTTTAACTAAGCATAAGTGGAACGCAATCTGACTAAGTGTTTGGCTTGCCCAAGTTAAAACTTAAACCAATCCAGACATAGAACTTTCGAGTTAGGGTGTCATATTTTGGTATCAGAGCCAGGTTTGCTCTAGGGCAAGGTTTGGTTCTAGGGAAATTTTTGGTTCTAGGGCATTGTTGAGTTATAGGAACCGTTATTGCATAAACTGGGTAGATGAATGACTCCATCCTTCTCATGCCAAGGTCTCACGATGAGTCTGACATGTGTTTCTGTGGGTGTGAATCGAACTAAGTTAGTGAGGGGACTAACTTAGTTAACTTGGTTACTGTAGATGGCTAAGAGTAAACGTAATTAACAGAAGAATGGCGAATGTGAGGAATGAGGAGACTTCCTGAATTTCTGCGACAAGGACTGAACCAAATGATGTACATAGTGAGGAAAATTAGCCAAGTATTGAAGGAAGTGAGAACGAGTTGTCTGAATCACAACAGCTTTAGACTACGAGTGCTGGTACTGGGAATCAGGTCGGATGGAATGCTGTATTTTCCTTGTTAACTCAAGTCTTGGAAAAAACTGTCTACTGTAGCACCTGCTGCAGTTGTGCCACCGCGGGTGAATACAGTACTGGTGCAGAATGTGGCTGAAGAAACCGCCCAAGTCGTGGTCACTCCATCTTTCCTTAAGACGATCGATCATATGCGGAAGTTGGGAACAAAAGTTTTTTCTGGTGCTGCCAAGCCGATTGAGGGGGATGATTAGAGGAGTTGGCTTGAGAGAAACTATAACTCGATTCATTGTCTGGAAGAGTTTAAGTGTGACATTGCGGTCCACTACCTGGTAGGCGCATAACTGGTGGCAAGGGGTGTCGGGCTGTATGGCAAATGCAAACTGCAGTTGGGAAACCTTCTATAAAGAGTTTCAGGCAAAGTACTTTACGCCTAAAGTGTTTGATAGGCTAAAGGGACCCTTTCTGGATCTTTGTCAAGGATCCATGTTCATGAGGGAATATGAAAGCGAATTTAACAACTTTAGGAGATACGCGGGTCTGTTGCTTCATGCGCGGATACGACTTCAACTTCGCAATTTCTATCAAGTCCTGAACTATAAATCGGTTGAAAAGCTAGTGGAAAAGGCATCACAGTTAAAAGTGGGCTGGAAGAAGCCAAGTTATTGGGAGAGAAGAAACGAGTCCAGAGTGTACTGCAAGCTCAGTTCGGGAGTGGATCCGGACAGCGATACAAGAACGTTGATGCAAATGCATCGGGTAAGTCAGCTGTTGCCCGTAGTGCATGCAAAGACTGTGGAAAGGAGCACTTTGGAACGTGTAGGGTTGCTTTTGGAGCTTGCTTACGATGTGGTGGTACGGACGACACAATTGAAGATTTTCCGAAGGTGGATTGGAGGGGAAAGGATGTGAGATCCGATGGTGCCAAGGTGTGCTACAACTATGGAGAAGCTGGCACATTAAGGTGAATTGTCCAAAACTGGTGCAGTCTTTAGGGAAACGGGTAAGTGAAGGACTGCCACCACGCCCACCACCACCGAAGAGGCCAGTGTTGATGCTGAGAACGTACTCGCTGGTTGCAAGGTGACACATTGTTTTGTGCACTCGAGGATGGTTAGTACTGGTGAGTTTCAGAAAGAACCTATAGTAACTAGTGGGTTAGTCCAAGCAGCTGGCAGGCAAATGATGGATGTCTTAGGGAACATTCGGAATATTCCCATGCTTATAGAGGGAGTAAGCATGCCAGCCGATCTTGTGATCTTCCATGTGAAGTCTTATGATGTGATCTTGGAAATAATCTAGCTCGGAAAGTATAAGGCACACTTAGACTACCATCGCGGTCTTGTTGAGTTTGAGAATGGTAGGGAAAAGCTGGTATATCAAGGAATTAGATCCACCTCAGGAAGTTTCATTGTTTTGGCTATCCAATATGAACGGATGCTCGAGTAAGGATATGAAGCGTACTTAACTACAATCACTACTGCAGAAGTTGGACGCAACACAGAACTTAAGGAAATCCCGGTGGTGAATGAGTTCGAGGATGAGGAGGGCATCAAGCCAATGGAACCAAACCGACCTATGACTAGAGCTAGAGCA
>OVBA01007381.1:0-14721 GCA_900406435.1 Lepidium aucheri | reverse complement strand
CACTACATGGACGAGTTTCTGGCTGAAGATGAGGAAGACTATGGTTCTGAAACTTTTCTGTAAGTCCCTATGGAAATAAGGAGGCACATACCTATTCCGTAAATTGAACTTCATTTCTTCTCAATTGGTGACTTGGTTGTAATGATGTCGTCTACGATCGGCCATGTCACAATCCCACCATGACAAGGCGTTGTTCGTGAGTTAAACAGCAGCAAAGTTCACTCTCTTGTGATCAGCATAGTGATAGCCCTCAAATATATATTCCATCCTCTTCTCTTAATCAAGGTATGATTTTGGATCATCCTTACCGACAAATGTTGGTGCAGTAAGTTTCGGATCAATGCTAGCGCGTACCGGGTCTTCCAGCTCGTGTCCACGGTGTTGTGGATCTCTCCCTTGTGTGGTAAGGGCTCTTGGTGGTGGATCGTCCGGATCTGGATCAAGTTTTTCATCTCGGTAAGCATCTGTTTCATCTTCCCATGAGTGTACGGTAAACGAGTGTTCCCTGATCGCGGCTCCAAGTGGTCCATATGTGTGGTTATGGCTTGAAGTTAGGCTTGGAGTTGAGCCAAGTTTCAACTATGCTTGGAACATTATCTTGGTTATCCATGCTTCCTACACATGAAATATGAAGTAGTTACTTTTCTTTCTTTTTATGTAAAAGGTAAAACGAGAGAAATGGAAAACATGAAAATGGAAAGAACAACTAAGGAAACAACACTAATCTTTCACCCTACACGATTTTTACAGATCAAACAACTATTTTTCTTGTCTTCGACAATAGAAAACTAAGAACCCGAGTGGTTACAAACAAGATATAACTTGGATCTAAGTAAACAATGGTTTGTTCTACTCGGAAACCAAGTCTAACAACCTATGCGAGAGTGGTAAAGAATTTAGACAAATAAAACAAGACAAAAACGAAGAGCAAAGATAGATACAACCTTCTAGGAAACCTTTGGTTCTGATACTAAAATGATACAATTCTCAAGGTGCTTCTATAAGGTTGATGGAAAATGGATTCTTAATCAAAGGGAACCGTGAGTACTTCATTTGATAAGAAGATGATGTGCGCGGAAGTGGTAGAATGAAGAGCGATCCACAAGAAGAATGGTAGGCTTCTTGATACACTCGAACACACTCTTAATCAAGGGGAATCCTCTCAAGATCTCAACGTGTGGTTTGAACCTCTAGACAAGCGGCTAAGCTCTCTAACAGCTAGGTTTTCTTTAGAAGAAAGTTTGATCTTTATTGATAACAAAGTTGAAAAGGTTACACGGCTGCAAAGGGACCTTATAAATGGTCTTATCAGCTAGCCCTAAGCGCGACTCAACTCAAAAGGAAAACAAATAAGATATGGATCGCAGCCCATTAACAAAACAAGAACCAAAAGTAAGCAAACTAAAGTTCAATGTGTGGCCTTGCTTCACAAGTTGAAGCCTCGGTCCACTTTATTAATAAAAAGGCCTAGAGACTCTAAGACTCTCTAACCTACGGTGGTGGAGACATTGGGCTTGGTGGACCTGCAAAGACATTCAAATTAAACACAAAACATACCTTGTTCGACTGGATGAAAGGCTAAGCCTTGTTGGTTGCTTCCAGCTCAAGTCTTGACGGTTCTTGGCCCTTTTGAGTGTCTTGAATGTATTGGTTTACTTCTTGACGTGTGGCCTGGCCTTGGCTTGCGTTCTTGACCTTCTCCGCACTTCTTGAAAAGACTTCAGCATAGCTCTTGTCGATCTTGGTGCGGTCCGGTGAGGGAGCATCCTCTTCCTTGCTCAACATGTTAGCTACAGCTTCTCCTAGTTGCTCTCTAAGCTTGCGTGCTCAAGCTCTGGTTATTGGCTTGCTTAACCGGCTTGATGTCGTCATTACATACCGTGGGTCAGGCAATTCATGTACCACGGGATAGTGTCACATGTACTGCAGTTCGACTAGAGCATGTACCATAGGACAAGGATGGACGTACCGCGTGTCAAAGGCGCACCAACCGCAACTTGGAGTGTTTCTGTACCACGGGTTGAACTACAGTGTACCGCAGGACGTGCCACAGGACGAAGGCGAACGTACCGTAGGTCGGGAATCCAAGTACCACAGGACATACCGCAGGACAAAGAAAAACGTACCGCAGGTCGGGAATCCAAGTACCATAGGATGAAGGTGAGCATACCGCAGGTCGAGGAATCATGTGCGCAGTTCAATGCCAAAACGTACGTTGGTCGAGGAATCATGTACCGTCAACGGACGGAAGAAAAAGTCAACATTTTGATTTTTCAAAATTTTGACTTGGAGCTTTCTCAAGCGATATACTGAGGGGGTTGCAAGCCATTGAGGAGCAACCCATCTATCCTTTTCCATTGATGACAGAAGATATCAAGCTTACATGATCCAATTCAATAAAATCGGAATGTAAAGATATGAATCTTAACCTTTGTCGATTTCTCTTATAAACTAATGTTGTGTGTTTTCGGTAAGTATTATCCAGGATATTATGATCCATGATATGACATACCAAAGAGCTGAAACTAAGGGAATGTCAAAGTTGGGCGTGTTGAAGATGATACCGTTAAAGATGGTTCCAAATGTAGTGTTGACTGAAAGGGGGAGCCTCTCAACTTGTATCACTTCCAAGCTTGGCATTTGGTGTGACTTGACGACCAAGCTTGAGGGGGAGTACTGAAGCATTGAGGCTAAAGCAAAGGCCGAAGAACTAATGGAGACAAAATTCAATAAGGAGAACAAAGGCCGAAGAGCCAATGGAGGAACTTAGGCTATGATCTAAGTTCAAACCATAATAATATCCATACTCTTTTTTTACTTAGTTGGTTTTGTCCCAATGGGTTTTCCACTAAGGTTTTTAATGAGGTGGTGAGTTACAACTTTCAAGCTTAACCCGAATGAATCACATTGCAGAGTCCAGATTGAGGGGGAGTGTTAATTTGTGAGATTTGTACAAGGAATGTACAATCAAGAATAATCAAAATTGATCTAGAGATTGTACAAGAAGTGCACAATACACAAAGTCACATGGGGTTGGTTTAAGTAGTCTACAATCAATAAAAGGGGTTTCGTGAGATTTGTATAAAGAGTGCACAACCAAGAAGGTTTTGTGAGATTTTTACAAGATGTGAACAATCAAGAAAGTCCACATAAGTCAAACTCGGCGCTAAGCTAGAATGGTCAAATTAAAGACCATCTAGAAGCACCTCATGGTCGTTAGAGACTTTCCCTTCTAGAAGCCAAAGCCAACCGTTGGAAATGAAGTTGCCACACGTGACTTGGTCACTTTTCGGCAAGACCAAGAAGAGAGTGATGTCGCTTTCTCCTTTCCCCAATCCCGAAACATACACGCTCCATCACTCCTTTGTGAACCAAGAAGAAATAAAATCATCTTCTTCATTATTCTCTCTCTTAGCCTTATGGTCAAAACACTCAAAATCTTTGTTACTAAATCACTCAATCTTTGTCACTAAATCTCTCAATCTCTCGGTTACTAAATCTCTAAAACTCTATTCTCCAAATCTCTCATTCTCTTTACTTATATTCCAAAAATTCTAACATATATGAGTCGTTAATTATGCCGTTTGGATTGAAAAATGCGCCTAGCACCTTCATGTGGTTAATGAATCAGGTCTTGAGATCGTTCCCTGAAAAGGAGGTGATCCAGCCGCACCTTCCAGTACGGCTACCTTGTTACGTTCATAGGTTTTTTGTGGTAGTATACTTTGATGACATTTTAGTCTTTAGCAAGAGTCTAGAAAAGCATGTAGAGCACATTATATTGGTCTTGGATACACTTAAAAAGGTAAAGCTCTATGCTAATCTCAAGAAGTGTACTTTTGGAATAGATAACCTTGTTTTCTAGGTTTTGTTGTAAGTACAGATGGAGTTAGAGTTGATGAGAAAAATGTCAAAGCAATCGAGGAGTGGCCAAGTCCAAAATCAGTTAGTGAAGTCTGTAGCTTCCATGGACAGGCTGGATTCTATCGATGCTTTGTGGGGGACTTTAGCACTTTGGCCGCACCTCTCATGGAAGTAATCAAAAAGGACGTTGGGTTTAAATGGGAGTCAAAACAAGAAGAAGCCTTTCAAGCTTTGAAGGGAAGCTTACTAATGCTCCTATTTTATCTCTTCCTGATTTTACTAGGACCTTTGAGATTGAGTGTGATGCTTCCGGTTTAGGAATTGGTGTTCTTCGTATACAGGATAAGAAGCCAATCGCTTACTTTAATGAGAAGTTTGGAGGAGGTACGCTTAACTATCCTACTTATGACAAGGACCTTTATGCGCTTGTGAGATCCCTCCAATGGCAGCACTATTTGTGGCCTAAAGAGTTCATCATTCACACTGATCATGAGTCCTTAAAACATCTTAAAGGTCAGCAAAAATTTAACAAGAGACATGCCAAGTGGATCCTATTTATAGAGACATTTCTATATGTCATCAAGTATAAACAATGGTAAAGATAATGTGATGGTTAGCGCATTATCAAAGAGGTATACTTTACTTTCTACTCTTGAGGTTAAGTTGCTTGGCTTTGAACATGTGAAGTCTCTCTATGCTAATAATTCTGATTTTAAGGAGGCTTATGCATCAACTGAGAAGTTTGCTTACGGCAAATACTTTAGGCATGAGGATCTCCTATTTTATGATAATCGTTTGTGTGTGCCTAACTCTTCTTTGAGAGAATTGTTTGTCAAGGAAGCTCATACAGGAGGATTAATCGGACACTTTGGAGTGGCCAAGACATTTCACATTATGCAAGAGCACTTCTATTGGCCGTATATGAAGCGAGACATTGAGAGGTATTGTGTTAGGTGCCCAACTTGTAAAATGGCTAAGGCTAAAGCACAACCTCACGGTTTGTATACTCCACTCCCTATTCATTTGCATCTGTGGCATGACATATCTATGGATTTTGTTGTGGGTTTGCCTAGAACTAGACAAGGACGTGATTAAATCTTTGTGGTAGTAGATCGCTTCTCTAACATGGCACATTTTATCCCTTGTCACAAAATGGATGATGCTAAGAATGTTGCTAACTTGTTCTTTAGGGAGATTGTGCGTTTACATGGAATGCCTAAGACTATAGTTTCAGACCGTGATGCTAAGTTTCTTAGTTACTTTTGAGAAATGTTGTGGTCTAGGTTAGGTACTAAATTGATGTTCTCAACTACTTGTTATCCCCAAACGGAAGGTCAAACTGAAGTAGTTAATAGAACCTTGTCTACCCTTTTTAGGGCGTTAGTTAGAAGAAATCTTAAGACTTCGGAAGATTGTATGCCTCATGTTGAATTCGCATATAATCATTATGTGCGTTCAGCTTCTAAGTTTTCACCGTTTGAAATGGTTTATGGGTTTAATCCCATCTCTCCTTTGGATCCAATGCCTTTACCTTTGAGTGAGAGACTTAGCATAGATGATCCAAAGAAAGCTGAGTTTGTTAAGCGGATTCCTGAGAAAGGTAGAGCCAACATTGGGGAAAATACAAAGAAGTATGCGGAACAAGCCAATAAGAGCCGCGAGGAAATGATCTTCAAGGAAGGAGATCTTGTTTGGATTCATCTAAGGAAATACCGGTTTTCAAATGAGAGAAAATCAAATTTGATCCCAAGAATGGATGGTCATTTCAAGATCATCAAGAAGATCAACGATAATGCCTATCAAATTGACCTCCATGCCAAGTATACCATGAGTAATAGCTTTAATGTTGCTGACTTTGTCCATTTTGTTTTAGATGATTTGGACTTGAGGTCAAATCATTTTCAAGACAGAGGGGATGATGTGATAATAGAGCAACAACAAGAACCGCAACAAAAAATAGAGCAAGAAGACATCATGGAGCTTGGACCGGAGTAAGTGTTGGAGCTTCCTATTGGACCTTCCTATTGGAGCTTTCTATTTAACCTATTACTCGAGCTAAAGCTAAGTTACTTGAACAGGCTGTTAGCACAATACTCTTACAAGCCAAAAGCAACCTTAGTCTTATGGCTTATCCGACCACATTGGTTGTGATTCAATCCGATTAAGAGTTGTCAATGAGAGGTGTGTGTTCTTGCACTTTTTCCCTTGTTGCTAGTTTTTTCCCTTTGGGTTTTCTAGCACAAGGTTTTTAATGAGTCTTATTAACACACACTCGACACTACAACCCCATTGACAACATGCTACTAAACCGGTGAAGAGAAGAGCCAAAAACAACTAAGTGAAGAAATGGGCTTTAATATGTTTTTTTTAAGTTATATCTTTTATTGGCCAATTATGTTTCCGGCCTTTTTAAAAACATCTCATTTCCGTGGCTATAAATACTTTAAAACCTTAAGTTGTATTCTCCATCAGACCTTTTAATCTAAGCCCCTTTCACCGGTTTGATTATTGAGGAAACTCCTCTAACTTGCTAGTTCTTTGGTGTGTCATATCCAGATTATTAGTGAGGTTTGAAGACTAAGATCCTTCCATATCTCTTGGTAGTTTCATTTCCTACCCTTCATTTCCGAGCCATTTTGCCGTCTCCTTTCCATTCTGTCGATCATCTCGTGGTTCTTTTGGGTCAAGCGCCACCTTTGCTTGACTCCACAACTCCATCACTCCACTAGGAAATCATTTTGAATCACCAAGTGTCACGCCTCTTCAACTTCTAGCCGGTTGATTCGCCTTTGATCGTTATTACGTGTGACGAGTCGACGGGTTTTTTCATCCTTACAGCTTGAGTGTGTTTCTTGGCAATCATCATCTTTCCTAGGATCGTGTCACGTATTAACTATATATTAAGGTTAATAAGATCTGACGAAACTTAAGAAGCATTGAGTTGATTCGTCACATGACATCCTTGTTAAAATTAAGGCTTTTTTATGAGTTCAGAATTTGTGTTAACTTTTTTTAGATCAACCTATTTGTATAACCTAAGTATTAAAGGGCATAAGCATTAAACCTAGAGCATAAACATTAGTAATTAAATATCAAATTATATTAACAATAATTTTTATATTTTCGAGATAATTAATAATATAAAGATAATTGACATATATTTCTTTTTAATAAAATAGTATATTTTTATTTTCTGATAGAATAGTATTTTTTGGTCACAAAGCTATTCTTCATTAAATTAAAGGTTTGGAAATACAACACCTTAAAAGATATTTAAAAAAACATGAAACAGAACCCACCAGGGAATAAAATAAGAATAAGAACACAAACATTCAGGCGGAAAACTCTCAAACGCACTAAAAATCTTGGATATATATTTTAAAAAAGTTTTCGAATCTCGAGGTGATTATGACCAATTCCATGTTTTGTTAACACTTGGGTCAGTCGAACAACGACTATTGCAGCACTTGGTTTCGAGCTTTGATAACAATCCTCCATTGTGGAATTATTTTGGAGTACGCTTCTCTTCCTTTCAAAAGGACAAGCTAGGTCTAAAGTTATCTGCAGAGGCAGGAAAATTAGCCTAAACAGGGTTCGTAATAGTAGATGACATATTTTAATTAACAGAAAATACAAACATACACATTATACCAATTAAATTATATGACATATATATATATATATATATGATATTCCCATATAATATATATATATATATTACTATAATAAATATCAATATATCATATAAACAAATAGTACTATCTCCGTTTCCAAAAGTTTAATTTTTTATGAGTTTTTTTTATTTTTAAAAGAATGATTTTCTGTATTGTATATAATATATTAATGGTAGAGTGTGGCACAATTGACTTATCCCTGACTTAGTTAGGTATTAGGTAGTGAATTAATCCCACCTAGCTCCAGTTGGATGGAGAATTTAGTCAATAAATCGGGCCGTTATCGATTTGAGACTTGTCTACCGAAAAGAAATGCTCTCTGACCCGACTCCCAAGACGGTTTCACAAGAGTGGTTTGTTTCCCCTTTTGGTATCTTTTTCAAAAGTCAATAAAACAACCTTACTCAACCACGTCGTTTTGCCCCCCTTAAGAAAACATTTTCAGATTTACTGCTTCTCACGGTGGTTTTGCTCGTTTTTTCCGATGCTCGCCATGGCTTGACATCCGGTATACCCGTTATCACCTTAGTGTAACATCTATCTCACAGCTTGAGATGTTTCTGCAGCCTTGTGCTCATATTCTCACCTTATGGTGAAGCTTCATCTTCTCACCAACTTGGTGAAGCCTTCCCTCTGTTTACCATAAACAGTGTATATCTAACCCAGCAAGCCTCCAAATACTGTCTGAAACCCTACTCCGTGATATGGCGCACCGATTCTCTGCATCCCAAAAGGGTAAAGCTGTAGCTCAAGAGCAAGAAATAGTCCATGTCTCCCATGTTCGAATATCTGCCATCGATAACTCCAATCTGATCCAGGAGCATAATCTTACCTTGGTGGGAAGAGTCACAAACGCGCGACACCAGAGAATAGCCTCACTCCTTCCTTTCCTCACAGAATACTGGAGAACCAAGGAAAAACCGCTGAGTGCACACTTGGGGAGGGGGTTGTTCCACTTCAAATTCTCCAACCACGATGATCTCAAGCAAGTCCTTGACAATAGACTCTATCATTTCGCCAAATGGATGATTATACTCGAAAAATGGGAGCCCTCCACTGATAGCTCATTCCCTTCAGCCATCCCCTTTTGGATTAAGGTCCAAGGAATCCCTCTACATCTCTAGTCTGAGGCTGTTCTCAAGGGAATAGGTAATGACATTGGCACCTACATACAGGGAGAGTTTACTATGTTAGAGGGGTGTATGCAAGTACTCATCAATGGCTTAAAACCACTTATTTTGACCTCAACAATGGAGTTTGCTACTGGAGAAACAATTAAGGTTCATTTAGTCTACGAAAAATTGGGCAAACATTGTTTCACCTGTTTCAGATTGGATCACGGGGAAAAGGAATGGCCTTGTAAGGGTACTCTTGGATGCAGCTCATCAAACCACTCTATTACTAAAGGAACGTCCCTAACCCTTCGTAGCAAAACTCCATCTCGCCCCGCACCATCCACCCAATTTAACCCAACCTATAGTCCGTTGTCTCGCGAGTATGTACATGGAAGGATTGAGCCTAGTAATGTATTTGGATCTATACAACCATAGGGAAGGGAGGAGAAGGCCTCAGAATCTCGAACTCTATCTAATAGACCCCTCCAAAGGGTCCAGCGTAGTGCTTCCTATGCACCTATTTCTCAGCATATTGGGACCAATTCCAACTCAAGAAGGCAACAAGGAGTATGGAGGGAGGTACAAAGAGCACACAGTAACCCAATATCCCCAGTAAATAGTAGAACAAATGTAGTGACTTCCCCCCTCAGTAAAGGAGAACAGGCCTATACCAAAGATTGTAACCCGGTTATTGAAGCCCCCAAGAGGTTGTGGATCGAGCCATGGGAGAAATCTGCAATCATTTGGCCCAATATGCCACGTGTACAGACTCCTGTGAAAGTGCTGCTAGAAGAGAACGCCTCAGGCAGGCTGAAGCCTCAGGTACAATAAAACGCAATGCAACTCTCATGGCCAGAACTGCAACTCTATGAGAAGCTAATACCCCCACTACTGAAGCTTTACTTCCCACCCACAGCCAAGCTGAAACCCCAAACTGAGCAAATCCCAATATCTCAAAGGCTAGGAACATCTGTAATGATTGGTAGCCCCTCCAAACCTGCATTAAAGAGAAATGCACCGAGTATAAAACCGGAGAAAACTTTATTGAAGAAAAAGCTCTCCAAAAGCCTTGGCCTATTAAGAGGAGCTAGCTCTAGAAAGAGGAAAACATTGTCCATTAAAACCCCCAAGGCGAAAGTTAGCACTTGATGCAGCAGGAACTTCAGTCATCAGAACTTCCCCAATGGCAGCTGGTAACCCTGAGCAAGTCCCACTTGATAGGCTGCCTACAGGGATTATCTCTCAGCAGACCCCTAATATGCAAGCTCCCGCTATCAATTTGATACCTCCAATGAACAAAATAAGGGTGGATTTTCAAAATCTGCCCAATCTCGTTCCTTAAAAATTTTGAGCTGGAACTGTCAAGGTTTGGGAAACCCCTTGACAGTTTGATGTCTAAATAATTTGCACCTAAGGCAATCCCCGAACATAATTTTCCTAATAGAGACTAAAAACATGGAGGCAGCTGTTCTCAACAAAACTCAGGCCCTGGGATTCGTAAATCATAAAACTGTCAACCCCCAAGGACATAGATTTGGAGGTCTATTAGTGTTGTGGAGGGAAGAGATTAACCTGACAATAATAGCAGAATCCAACAATTTGATAGAGACTCGAATATCTTATGAAGGGAAGTCTTTCGTTGCCTCCTTCATATACGGAAATACAGACAAGAAAAAAAGGAGAGAGTTTTGGGAGAACCTCATTGCTATTAATGAGGTAAGGGACGAACTGTGGTTCATCACTGGGAACTGTAATAATATCATCTGCAATCTGGAAAAGCAAGGTGGATCCCAAAGACCAGAGAGCTCCTTCTCGGAGTTTCGGTATTTCCTCGCAGCATGTGATCTATTTGATATCCCCCATTCTGGTAACTTCCTTTCCTGGAGAGGCAAGCGTCAAGACCAAGTTGTTATGTGCAGATTAGACAGAGCACTTTCTAACCCTGCTTGGAATGAATTATATCCGACAGCTCATAGTGAATACCTTTGGTTTGAAGGCTCGGACCATAAGCCTTTAATCACCTCCTTGATACCTGAGAGAAGAAAGAAAAAAGGAATCTTCAGATTCGATAGAATACCACTCGATAATGAAGAAATAAAACTGCAGATTGAAAAGGCATGGATGAGTGACTTGCACTCCTTAGTAGCGAGAAGACTAGCTAATGTGAGAGCTACTATAATTGCTTGGTCAAAGGAAAAACAACTAAACAGGCGAACAGCTATTGAAGAGTTAAAGTATAAATTAGAGGAAGCCATGAACTCAAAATAGCCTAATGATCCATCCTTAAAGGACCTCAACGATGAACTCAATGAAGCATATAAGGCTGAAGAAGCATTCTGGAAACAGCGTAGTCGGGTATTATGGCTGAGCCTTGGGGACCATAACACCAAGTACTTCCATTTAGTAACCAATAGCAGAAAATCCAGGAATAAGCTAACAACGTTGGATAATGTCTATGGAGTATCAGTCTTCAAAGATGACCAGATTGCCTCAGCTATAACGGACTATTTCCAAATACTCTGCACCTTGAGCTCCACACCAAACTTGGATATAGTCGAAGAAGCTTCGGACAGGAAGGTGAGCACTGAAGATAATGAAGCATTGATCACCTTACCATCGGATGGAGAACTCAGACAGGCACTATTTGCAATTAATGGGGACAAAGCCCCAGGACCTGACGCGTTTACTGCTTCATTCTTCCAAGCAAACTGGCAATTACTTGGCTCTGCTGTATCAAAGGAGATCTAAGGTTTTTTTAGGTCTGGCACGCTGCCACACCACACAAATTTGACCTATATTCGGTTAATCCCAAAACACCAAAGACCTAAACAAGTATCAGACTTCAGGCCTATCGCACTCTGCAATGTTTACTATAAGATCATCTCCAAGCTCCTCACCAAGAGGCTGAAGCCAATACTTTGCAACATTATAGCTGACTCGCAATCGGCCTTCGTATCCGGAAGATCAATCCTGGACAATGTTCTCATCACACATGAAGTCCTCCATTACCTTAAACACTCAAAAGCACATAAACATTGCTCATTAGCCATTAAAACGGACATGAGCAAAGCATATGATTGTTTGGAATGGAGTTTTATAGAGAAAGTACTTATCTGCCTTGGGTTCCACAAAAAATGGATCAATTGGACTATGGAGTGTATAAGATCAGTCACATATTCTTTCCTCATTAACGACTCTCTGATGGGCAAGTCATTCCTCAACGGGGTATACGCCAAGGTGATCCAATATCTCCTTATATATTCATTTTGTGTAGTGAAGTCCTCTCAGGCCTTTGTATGAAAGCACAAGCAAACGGAAAGCTTCAAGGAATCAGAATAGCCAAGGACTGCCCAAGAATCAACCATCTCCTGTTTGCCGACGACACAATGTTTTTTGTAAAGGCAACAAAAGAAGCATAGCTACTCTTAAGGACATCCTAGGCAAATACGGCTCTGCTTCTAGCCAATCGATTAACAAGAGAAATTCAACCTTAACATTCTCCAAACGCACACCACATCACATAAAGGACTCAATTAAGAATGAGCTCCAAATAGTACAAGAAGGTGGAGTAGGAAAGTATTTGGGCTTACCGGAAAGCTTTGAACGTAAAAAGAAAGACCTGTTCAAGTCCATTGTCGACAAAATCAGACTGAAAGGAGCAAGTTAGGCCAATAAATTTATCTCACAAGCAGGGAAAATAACTATGATGAAGAGTGTAGTTACAGCTATCCCTTGTTACGCGATGTCCTTCTTCTTATTACCTGCATCATTATGTAATCAAATCCAATCAGCTATGATCAGGTTCTTGTGGGATTCAAAGGCTGGCAAGAAAAATATGGCTTGGTCCTCCTCGGATGTTTTAACAAAATCAAAAAAGAATGGAGGTCTTGGATTCCAAAATATTAGCAGCTTTAATCTAGCACTCCTTGCAAAGATTAGCTGGAAACTAATTCAGAATCCTGAATCCTTGTTGGCACGCTTACTGCTCTCAAAATACTGCAAGGACACAAATTTTTTGAACTGTACAGAGAAGAATTCTATCTCACATGGATGGAGAGGAATTCTAATAGGCCGAGACCTACTCACATAACATTTGGGATGGGCAGTTGGAGATGGTTGTTCGATCAATATCTGGACTGAAAATAGGCTCTCGACAACTGCTCAGTGTGCTCCATTTGGTCCAGCACTTCCTCAATACACTGAGCTTAGAGTAGCAGAGTTAATGAAAGACGAGTCTAAAGAGTGGGATATGGATAAAATAAACAAGATCTTACCTGAAGTAGCAGAGAAAATAACCCTCATTAGACCAAGTGTTAAGGGAGGAAGGGACAAGAGGATCTGGCTCAGAGAAGCAACTGGCTCATACACCACTAGATCAGGCTACTCAAAGGCATTGGAGTCAGCAAAACCTGCGAGACAATACCAAACAGCGACAATCAACTAGATGAGTGAAGTCTGGAACCTTAAGCTTCCGCCAAAGATCTCCTTATTCATATGGAAATCTCTATCTGGATCATTACCTACAAATGAGAAGCTCTCAAGAAGAATCAATTCCATTAACCCGGCTTTCCCAAGATGTGGCGATGAAGAAACCATCACTCATGTTCTGTTTCACTGTAATTATGCTAGAAGGGTCTGGGCTTTTGCTCCAATTTTGAGAGGGTCTCTCCCCAGTAATGACGCTGAATTCCTTCCATTATGGAAGAGCTTGCATCAAGCTCCCTGCTTGCCCCCTGTAGGAATCACGGACTCCCCAATTACAGGTTGGATCTTATGGACCATGTGGAAAACACGAAACCAACTTATATTCAATAATATCGCCTGGTCGGAAATTGAAACTATCAACAAAGCAATCATTGATGCAAAAGAGTGGAGCCTAGCTCCAAGAGAAATTAACAAAAGGAAATCTACTTATCTGAACCCTGAATCTACCAGATCATGTCTCCCAATCCTGTTCACAGATGCAGCGTGGGAGTCCAGAAACAACAAGGCAAGATTTGGCTGGGCTATTGTCAACAACGGACACCAATCGATTTCAAGATCTGCAACCTCTGAGCGAGTTCGATCCCCACTCGTAGCAGAGGCGATGGCGTTGAAAATGGCACTTGAGGATGCTCTCTCTTCTGGGTTTGATGCTCTGCAAGTCCGATCAGATTCACTATCTCTGGTACAAGCCATCAACAAGGGTTTACCCCCTTTGGAGATATATGCATTATCTCAGGATATATCCTTCCTTCTCCTTTAGTTTAATTTTATTTCTATCGCTTTCATTCCTAGAGAAAGAAGCTCTATCGCTGATAAGTTAGCCAAATCTGCTTTAATGTTGTATAGTCGTACAATTTGAGTTGTTGGAATTCATTTATGAGTTTGACAAAAAAATCGGGCTGTTATCGATCTAGTGGTTATTGTTGACAAAAATAAATATTTATGTCAAAAGTGTGTACCAAGTAATAAATGTATTTTAAATTTTACAAAAATAATTAATGAAAAAAGTATAACTAGTGATCTCATTGGGTGGTAGCTATATTGACACTCAATTTTCTATGTAACTAACTAAAGAAAAAAGATAAATGAATAAGCATTATGGTTTTATAATCTATTTTAAATATTTAGAAAACCAAACTTTTAGATAATATTAAATAGAGTTATTTATATGGGTCCGATAAATACAAAATACCTCTCTCTACTCTAGAGAGAGAGTTTTCTCTCTACTCTTCTGGTGAGTTCATAGCAGATTTCTCTCTTCTCTCCTTCATATCCTTCAGAGAGGAATTTATGGCTGATCTCTTCCAGTTGCAAGGTAGATCTCTTCTGGTACAGTCCGATAACTATCTTTGGGGTTCATCGCCGGTTTCTTCTCATNCTCATATCTGATTTTGTTTATGCATGTCACATGCAAGTTTAAGTTTTCTTTGTTTTCTTTCTTTCTTCTAGATTTCTTTTTGATCTTGTGTTTTTGGTTTGTTTATACATTCGGTTATCATATTCGATGAATTTTATTTGGTATTTTTCCTGGGTTTAGTTTGTAATCTTTTCTTCTACCCTGCTTAAAATCAGATTTTATTATG
>OVBA01007380.1:0-14721 GCA_900406435.1 Lepidium aucheri | reverse complement strand
CTTGTTTTGAATACAGAGGATCACTGAGATAGCTGGTGTGATTGTATCTTTCGACCCGAAACCGATTCCTGGTGACTGGAACGGTGCTGGTGCTCACTGCAATTACAGGTACATGTCAAGAACCAATTGATATGTTCCCATATTTTGATCTTTTTAATGATTCAGTGAACTAAAATGCTAACTGTCTCAGTACCAAGTCAATGAGGGAAGATGGCGGTTACGATGTTATCTTGAAGGCAATTGAAAAATTGGGACTGAGACACAAAGAACACATTGCAGCTTATGGTGAAGGCAATGAGCGTCGTCTCACTGGAAAGCATGAGACTGCTGACATCAACACTTTCTTATGGGTAAACTAACTAACAACATTGCAGGTTTTTCGAATAGCAAAATGTCGAATTACAACAAGAATTTGGGATTGATTTTGTGTTGAAATGTTTGAATAAAGGGTGTTGCAAACCGTGGAGCATCGGTTCGTGTTGGACGTGATACAGAGAGAGAAGGGAAAGGATACTTTGAAGACAGAAGACCAGCTTCCAACATGGACCCTTACATTGTCACTTCCATGATTGCAGAGACAACAATCCTCTGGAAACCTTGATGATCAGATCGATTACATGTTGAGTTTCACTCAATTGTGTCTTCTTGCACTATTCTTGTGTGTTTCATTCAAGCATTGTCTCAGAATAAGTCAAGATTTGCTCTATGTTTGGTTTTGTAACTTTTTATTATTTCTCATCTATTGAAAACCTTTCTCTGTATTATTATGAATAAATTTTATCTGGAAAGGGCTGATTCATTCTATAAAATGCTTTCACATAGAAGATGTTCTAGATGGGAGAGGCTAAACCAACTAATTTTCAGAGTAAACATAATTCGGTTTAGAAATTATTCCGGTTTAGTAATAAATAGTAATTAAAAACGGTCCAATTCACTTACGGTTTAGTACTAGCGAGAAGCTTTAGTTCTGAGGTCTGACTAGTTCTGTTGACGTCACCGGTGCGCAGTTCGCAGAACTCGAGGGTTTAAGGATTTTTCAAGTTCAGCCATGTCTCTGCTTCGAATTTTGTCGACTCTTCGCAGACGAACTCATCAGACTTCGCGTTTCTCCGTTTCTTCGCGGGCTCTGATATGTAGCAGTTCTGCTAATTCACTCTCCGGTAATTTATTCCTTTTTTCCAATCTGTTTATTCACTTCATCGAAGCCGATTATGATGATATTTTTGGGATTCACTTTCACACTTGATTGTGAAACTTTGTCCACTGCTGGAGATTTTCTTTGCAATAATTCGTCTTGACTTGACCAATGCGTTGTTTCTATTGGAATTTTGTTTCCTATAAAGTTGATTTCTTTTAATTGAAGTCGAATTTGATTGAGTTATTTTACTGGAAACTTGAATCAGAATCGTGTTACAATTTTCTCTATACCTGAAAATGTTTGTACTGTATTAGTATTCTTTGGAAAAATGGTACATTTTGATTCAATGCGATCTCAGGGTTTGGGTAACCATCTTCATCCTTTTAGATGCTCAAAGCTTAAAATCTAAGAGGAGTCTTTACAATCAACGGATTAATTGTAGGGAAACCGAGAATTTCATATCAGAATGGTTCTGGAGGCCATAGAACGAATTTACACCTCATGGATCCTCGGCTTTGGACTATCTTTTCTGTGCAAGCTGGTGCGTATGTAGGCTCAGTGTTCATATTTTGTGACGTTCTGATTCTTATTCTCGAACTCGTTCTGTATTTGATATGTTTCCTTCCCTTTTAGCAATTATTGGGTTTTGTGGGAACACTATATTGGCCGAGGATGATGCTATTAAGTCAAAATCTGAAGATAATGTGGATGATAGTGGCAATACTGGGCTAGAAAAAATTGAGGACGGTTCGGTTGTTTCTAATATACACACATCTAAGTGGAGGGTGTTTACTGATAGCGGAAGAGATCATTTCTTTCAGGTCAATATTTGAAAAATGAAAATAAATCTGTTTTTCTTTTTCTTTGAATTAGCTGTTTTCCAGTCTTCCTAGATACTTTGCTCAATCTTGTAGGGGAAACTAGAGCCGGCTGAGAGGCTTTTCATATCGGCAATACAAGAAGCTAAGGAAGGTTTTGGAGAGAGGGATCCACATGTTGCATCTGCATGCAACAATCTGGTTGGTCTTCGTGTGCTTTATTCAGCTCTTATAGCCTCTATGTTCAGTTCCTTGGATCATAGTTCTTGTTTATTTATGATATGCATGAACAGTGTATCAGCACCTCGTGTATAGTCCTCTCGCGATTAGTTTTTAGCATTTTATTTGTTTCCAGGCTGCGGAATATATATTTCCTTGTTAATTTGCAAATTCTCTGTCTGTTGATATATGTTTTAGCACAATGATTTCCTGACCACTCTCTTTCTGAGAAGTTTCCTTCTTATTTGGGAGAGTCATCTCTTCTTAATTACATTCATTTAAACGGCGCTTTGCGTTTCCAACACTTGTTAACTTTTAATTTTCTTTGACTAATTGCCCTTTTTTTCCATTGCGTTATGTAAGGCAGAATTATATAGAGTGAAGACAGAATTCGACAGAGCAGAACCCTTGTACCTGGAAGCTGTTAGTATATTGGAGGAGTCCTATGGTCCTGAAGATGTGCGGTGAGAGATCATCATCTTCTGAGCTGTTACTTTATTAAATGATTGCCACTCGCTTGAACTTCCCCACACATTGTAAATTCTTACTATTGATGCTATCTGACTAATGCTATAGTAGATTTATTATATACAACACTGATAATTTAGCTGAGAACCCTTAATATTGCTGGGAACTTGCTGAGCTTTCTGGTATATTTTAGTTATATGAGATCGCCCATTATCGCCCTTTTAGGCCTCTACCTGACATAACATTTAAAATCCTGAAGTCTTTAAGTGCTCTTTATGTTTGTTTATGTTTGGCCTCCTTAGTGATCTTTATGAATCTCACTGACTAGGTTGGAAGTCATGAGACATCTAGAAATATCAGTTCTACCATATAAATTTTTTTTGTTGGCAAGCCTCAAGCTCATGTTAGTTTTGTTCCTTTCATCCTTCTAACAATATTCTTAACAATGCAGTGTTGGTGCAACTCTACACAACCTTGGACAACTTTATCTTGTCCAGCGAAAACTTGAGGAAGCTCGTGCATGCTATGAGGTAATCACAATCTTTGTTTTGTTGTTTATCTCCGCAAAACAAACCATCAAATATAGGTTGGTCATGTATATTCATTTGCTTGGCCATTTGTGTGGCAACATATGGAGATTAGGATGTCTGTGTTCTCTGTTCTTTTTTAAATCAAAATATTAAGATGGACGGGACCAAGTGGTGAATGTTGCTTGCTATGCACAAGCAAATGAAGTTATGATTATAGGGCAATACTTGTTACATATTGAAGTCTAGTTGCTAGTTACAGATAATTGGTCCAAATTGTATTTCAAAGTAAAGTATTTGTGTGGTTTACCTCTTTTTGTTAAATAGTGGATCCTAAGTTTACTAAATTTTACAACATCACTGGAAAATGTGCTTGCATGATTGTAGGTCTTGTGTTTTTCTTTTATATGTTATCTATGATAGTTTGGTATACTACCACCATAAGTTCAAATGATAAGCTTTCCATTCTGTGATGCTAACTATATCTTCTTAATTTTCTTGTTGATTGCTTCTTGTGCAGCGTGCTTTAAAGGTATGGATGTGGTGATTAATCTTTATTATTTTCAACTCATACTTAGCAAGTGTTACAATGTATACTCTTTTATATTATTTCGTTTGATTCCCATCTAGATGAAAGGACGAGTCCTGGGATATAATCATCCGGATTATGCAGAGACAATGTATCATCTTGGAACGGTATTCTCATATTCCATTGCTTCATGCTTATAGAAATCTTCATGAGCAATTAAAAACTTGTACTGAATGGTACATTTTTTTTCTTAAGCTTCTTGCATATTTACCCACACAATCATGAATTTAGTTATTCGTCTTGACCAGGATAGATGCTGCATATTGTTACTTTGAACTTTATATGTGCTTCACGTCCATTCGGAGATGTGATAAAATGCATACATTCAAGCTGACCTGATGTCTGAGAATAATCTTCCATCATAAACTTCCTTCTAACATATATTCTGATATTCAACAGGTGTTACATCTGCAAGGAAAAGATAAAGATGCAGAAGCTCTTATTCTAGATTCTCTTAAGATACTTGAGGCATGTCGGAAATTTGATGTTAACTGACATGTGTCATTTTGACGTTTGGTTTTGTCTATTGGATGTTTTTTAATTGTAATTTTGGTTATGTGATATAGGAA
Source organism: Lepidium aucheri (assembly GCA_900406435.1). Lineage (NCBI taxonomy): Eukaryota > Viridiplantae > Streptophyta > Magnoliopsida > Brassicales > Brassicaceae > Lepidium > Lepidium aucheri. The sequence continues at coordinate 10,393 of OVBA01007380.1, read as the reverse complement.
GGTGGTCAAGGAGAGTCCATGACATATATTAGGAGACTGAGATATCTTTCTCAGGTTTAGTTGCCGTAAACTTTGCATGTAATATGGATATTGCCTTCTATATTTAGGATGCATTGATTTGGACATAGCATGAACTGGACAAGGACCATCACTATGAAAGCCACATAAATTATTAGCTTATAAATTTCAGAATCGTCAAGATCTGGTGTTGGTGGATTAGATTGACTCGTGATTCTGAATTTTTAGTGGTTTTACTTTTTCGTCCGTTATTCCAGATATATCTACGATCCAATCGTTTGGTAGATGCTGAAAATGTGCAGAGGAAAATATTGCACATGATGGAATTATCAAAGGTCTGGTTTTGTCTTACTTAACTATCCTTAGATAGTCTTTTGGGTTTTCTTCCAATGATTCAATATACTAATTTCCTTCTGTTTTGCTGCATCCTTATTTTTCCCCTGCAAACTCCAACTTACTAATCTGGTTTTCTTACTGGCTAAATTCTGTCACAGGGATGGAACTCAATGGAGGCACTAAACGCAGCCGAAGCATTAGCCGTCACATTGCAATTATCTGGGCAGCTGACAGAAGCTCTAGAACTTTTTGAAAAGTGAGCACATAAACTCTTGATACTTGATTGGGTTATCAGATAATATGATGATCCTCCAATGTATAAAACTAATGATCTATGATGATTTTCCTGTTAGGTGTCTCAATGCCCAAAAAACTTTACTTCCAGAAGGACATATCCAGGTTAAGTCTATTGTGTAAAAAAAAAAACATAACTATAGTGGAAATGGAGTGAGTATTCATCTTCTCTCCTCCTCTCTGCAATTAATAGATAGGTGGAAACTTCCTGCACATCGCAAAGACACTTATGTTTCAGGCTAGTCACTTGGGAAGAAGTAATAACAGTGAAGCTCTATCTAAACTAGAAAAGGCAAAGAGTTATCTTGAAAACTCAGCTAGGTTGGTATCTGTTTATCTTTCTCTACTAGCTCTGGTCTCAGCTTATACTGATGGTTTTTAATTCTTATCTTCAAGTAAAAAAATAATTAACTAGAAAAAACTTGGTTTTGGTGGAACCAGGATAGCAAAAGACGTTCTACTTAAGCTGAAAAACCAAAAGAGCAAAGAGCAGAAACATAAACAATCCAGTGGTACTTTAAGGAATTATGAACACGCCAGTTTAGTCATACTGGTTGGTCGCAATGGAAACAACACTTATATGTATATTTGTGTTTGACTTTTTTAAGGACAACATATTTTAAGACTTTCTCGATTCTTTTACAGCTGCAATCTCTTGAAAGTCTTGCAACTTTGGAGATGACCAAAAATGAGATTCAGAAGCCAAAGGTTAGTACTGCAATGCGACTGTTCAATACAGTCAAATGCAAATAATTATATATTCCGAAGCAAGGTTTCTGCTTATTTCATTAGATTCTATGTACTTAACTTTATGATGAACACTAACATGACTTCGCATTGATGATTTACGCTAAAGAAAAAACATTTTAATTTTTGACACTGCAGGAAGAAAATCAATATGCTGCTGAAGATTCACTTATTCAATGTGTTACAGCTTACAAAGAGGTAAACAACTGATAGCTTCATAATTATAAATATGGCTTACGAACCCAAAACTTAGAGATTTTTAAACCTAGTAATCTACTACGTGTCCGAAAGAATCAATCACTGAACAAAAAAAATTTTGATTGTTTCTAAGGAGAACGTTACGCTGAATCTTGTTTCTCATTTTGCTTCTTTGTTTTTCCGCAGTTTGGTTGTAGAACTCAACTGAAAGATTCTTCTGAAGTAAAATCTGAATACCTGTCATGTCTTAAGCATCTCTCAGCTTTATTAGCCAACAAAGAGACAACTCTTAACTCAAAGACAAGTTATCTCTCTTTAGCAGAGCTGAAGGAAGAAGTTAGTCGAATTGAAATGGATCTTAGTTCGCATAAGAAAAGCTAAAGCATGTGAAAAGAATGTTACTTGTTTCGTCTTAAAATCTCAACTCAAATAAGGATTACATAGTGATCCAATTGTCTATTATATGTTCCTATTGAGGCTATAGGATAGATAACTTATTACGCTTCTGTTACTCTTAAATCCTATCACAACTATATTTAAATTTGTCATTTTATCCCAAATTTTAATGGACATTTTTTCTCTAACAAAAATTATTGTGATTGCAGAGTTTTCTTTCCAGTCTAGAGGTTAAATATCACAACTAATAGTTTAGACATGCGAAGATCACCTCTACACTAGTACATACTATTACATGTGATAATTAATAGAGAGTTTTAAAAGTAAGTTTATCTTATGGACCAAGTTTCTCACCAGTCTAGTGACAATAGTCACTTGATCTGTTTTTTTGCATCGGATCCTCATAAAATAAAATAAAATAAAAGCTAATTCACTGAATATCAAACTGAATAAGATGGAATATTTTAAAGGTTAATTGGCCAAATAGTCATCAATTGAATGAAATGTAACTCACTAACCATGAAGCAGAAGTGAAGGCACTAACCATTTCGGTTATGGTAAAAACAGTTTTACCCTCACCACTTAACATTATTCATACTATAGTCTATACCACATAAAATAGTACTAACTATACGTCACTAAGACCATCTACATTGGGGTTTCTCCCCAAATTTCTCACTAATTAAATAAATAAAAAATATATTTTTTTATTAAAAGAGGGTGAGAATCGGTTCTCATTTGAGAAACCATGAAAACCCCTCTTTTTTTCTCTCATGAGACACATGTCCATTTTTAAGTGGTTTGTGTTATTTTGTAATAGTTTTAATTTTTCAAATTTAAAAACTAACTAAAATTATTTAAATATTATTAGTTTTTCTTTTTATTTTTTAATAAATTGTAAAATAAAATTATCTATCTAACAATATCTATTATACTTAAGTTTAAATTATATATATTTAGCTATTAAAATATAACTAAAATAATAATATTAAATTATAAAAATATTCTGAGATTTTTTTAAAAAATATGATAAAAATTGATTTGGTTGAGCATATATGGCAAAATTTTGGGCCAAGAGAAGAGTAGAGCTAAATTAATTTTATATTTAATCTGATTTTATATGTTATCTATGCTTTGTAATATTTTAAGTACTATTTTCTATGAGTTTACGTATTGCAATTTTATTTTTAGTTATAAGAGATATTATATTATCATCATTATCGATTTTATTATTGTCTAAATTATTTTTATTATAAATTATATAATTGCTTAATAATTAATAAAGAAAAAAAATTTAAAATTAAAAATTTAAAATTCAATATAAAATACTTAAAAAAGTTTTTAAAATGTACATTTATATATTTATAAAATAGATGAGTGATTAAAAAAATTAAATATTTTTATATTTATTAATATTATATTAGTGAGAGACTTGATGGGTTTCTCACCAATAGAGATCAAAACTAATGTGGGGTTTTCAAATTAACTTCTATAAAAGAATAATAATATTATATATGTATTACTTTGTCGCTAATTCTAATGGCACATTACCGTGTATGAAGATATGATTTGATAAATAAAAATCAGAATAGATGAGTTTTGTTTATGAATTATATCTAAGTGATGCGTATAAGAAAATATGATGTTCTATATAAAATGAGATAGTANGCCCAATGTTGACAGAAAAAAAAATAACACATTCAATTTTGAGTAATTTTTGTTTTATAATAGCAAGTGGTTTTTAGCCTAGTGGCATGTGGTAAGTCCACTAAAGGCAGACACACTTGCATGTCTTGGGATCGAGTTCTGCCGCCTGCATTATGCAGGAATTTGGCTAATAGGTCGGCCAATTGTGGCCCAATGTTGACAGAAAAAAAAATAACACATTCAATTTTGAGTAATTTTTGTTCATTTTAAAAGTTCACATCTTCATATCTATGAGAAAAAAATCTATATATATATATGAATTGTTTTTCTATCCAAAGATATAGTGTAAATAAAATAGAAGGGGAATATAAATAGTTAAGAAAAGAAAGAAAAACAAAATGGGTATAATGGAATATAAGTTATAAATGTAGAGTATAATTTACATTTTACTTTTTCCCCCATTTTATGATAATTCTTGCAAATTTCTCATATTTTTATGGCAATGAACTGAAGATATTAAAATTTTATACAAGTACCACAAAATACTTAGTTGTAAAGTTAAGAGTAACATACAGGCCCAGACCCAAACTCTTGAATTACTTAGGCATTTAACTTAGGGAGAATTTGATAATTACCCTAAATTCTTTTACAAATTTGAAAACTATACCTTTTTTTTACATTATTTGTTGTATTATCAAAGTTAGAAATTAGGGATCCTTAAAATTAATATAAATGAGTTTCTAAAATATTGATGCATTGTATATATAAAATAAGAAATGTAAAATATAAACGTACGAATCATATATACTTATATAGTTTAAAATATAATATATATACATCAAATTTCAAAATGTATCATATATATATATCATAAAGTTTATCAAATATTATTTATTATTTAAGTTTAAGATGCACCATATATATACACTATAAACAGAATTTTTTCAAAATTTTAACTGTTGATTTGTTTAAACTGTCCACGTATTTTTTGTACTGGTTGACTTAATTTTCATCTTTGTTGACTTATTTTAAACTGTTAACTTATGGTTTGTATGGTTGACTTATTTTACTGTTGATTTATTTGAACTGTTGACTTGTTTTTTGTTTGTCGTTGATTTATCAATTTTCTAGTTGACTTTTTTTTAAAGACTTTTTCAGCTTGTAAATTGACTTATTTGTAAAGTAGATCTGTTTAAACTATCGACTTAATTTCTGTACTAGTTGACTTAATTTTCATCTTTGTTGACTTATTTTAAACTGTCGACTTATGCTTTGTTTGATTGACTTATTTTATTGTTGATTTATTTGAACTGTTGACTTGTTTTTTTGTTTGTTGTTGATTTATTGATTTTCTAGTTGACTTGTTTTTTTATAGATTTTTTCAACTCTTAATTGACTTATTTGTAAAGTTGATTTGTTTGACTTAATTCTCATCTATGTTGACTTATTTTAAACTGTCGACTTATGGTTTATTTGGTCGACTTATTCTACTATTGATTTATCTGAACTATTGACTTATTTTTTGGTTGTCGTGGATTTATTGATTTTTTGTTCGACTTGTTTTTTTCGTAGATTTTTTCAGCAGTATATGAGTTTTTGCTCAAATCCGACTTAACCTCGAAGATCAAGTCAACTAAATTTTGGAAAGCTACTCGTCCACACGGATATTCTTCAAAAAAATCACGATTAGTAACCAAGGAAATCATTTTTGGCGTAATTTCTCTCCTTGGATGACGAGCTAGCAGAAACCGGAAAACTAAAAATAAGTAAACTAATTCTATCTTTGCTGTCCCAATCCTTTCAATCCATAATTTTTCTTCAACAATACTGTAAGACATATCCTTTTTTTCTGGTTACCCAAATCTTATGATCATCCTAGAAAATTCTATTCTCTGGAGGATAACCTTCAGAGTTTAGACCAGTAATTATCTTGAACTTTTTCAAAGAAAATCTCATTGCTTGCCCACCACAAAGAGTTCAAAACTCAAACTTCTTATTTGTCACAAGTTGATTCACTATAATGTCATGCACTAATCGTGCTGATAACATAAGTTTACTCTCGAAGAATCTTAGAAGAACTCCTAATGGACCATTTTTGATTTGTTCAAACTCTTCCAATGTAATTAGTTTAGACAAATCAGGTAAGCTTTCCAATTTTAAATAATATGTCAAACTTTTTCAATTGTCAGGTTCAGTTCCACATGTAAATAATCGTATCGAAAGTGGATCAGGCGCTTTAGTTGTTGAAGTTGACATAGTAATTGTCTGTTGAAAAACAAACAAAAATAGATCATCGAAATTATGTACAAATTAAACATTCATAGATACAATATAATGATTATAAATAAAATTTTCAAAAAAAAAGAAAAGAAATACACAATGATGGCCTACGTTTCATTACTTATTGGTTAGTTAAACTTATGCTTCACAGCAAGATTACGTGACCAAAATTTACACTTATAAAAATTTAAGACAAATGGTGGAGATATATAATAAACGTCGCTGCGATTCATAATAACGACCACTGACATCGTTATAAAATACAACGACACTTAAAACTAATGCAGTAATCGTATTTGATCATATGATTAATGGTGATGTTAGATGGTGATTAATGATGATGTTAGATGATCATAATTAAGAACATATTAGATGATTATTAATGATGATGGTGATGGAAGATGGAAACAAATGGCGTACCTGAGATAGAAGAACTAGGAAATGATAACTAATACCAAGACTAATCGCAGTCTTATTAATAAAGAAGGTCAAAAATGTTATTTTTAAAAAAACTAGGTATTTTTCAGATTTTTTAAAAAGTAGTATAGATTTCAAATTTTGTTGAAGATTTAGTGTATATACTCAAATAAAGCCTTTAACTTATTTATTGAAATAGCATTCGAAAACCAAAAATGTCAGTCAAACCGATAAGAGAATTTAAGCATTTGAATTAAAAATATTTCTCTGCCTCATAAACCCTAAACCCTCTCCCCAAAGTATTTAGCTTTAGGAATTAAACGTTCTGCAAAGAGTCATTCTGGTCGGAATCTGTGGTCAATTGGAACCCACCAACATTCTTGTTATGATAAGAACATACAAACATACATATGTGCGGTACATGCCAGCCGAATGATCAAGAGATCATCTTTGTGTTCCTTACCGTCGATTGAAACCCTCTTAAAGCTCTGCAAATGTGAGACCCATCTTAATCAAATCCATGCCCAAATCATCCGTAAAGGTCTTGAGCAAGACCAGAATCTCATCTCCATCTTCATCTCATCGTCTTCTTCCTCTCTTTCTTACTCTTTCTCTGTTTTTGAGCGTGTTCCTCATCCTTGCAGTTATCTCTGGAATCGATTTATCAAAGGATATTCGAGTAGGTTTCTCTTTTATGAGACTGTTTCGCTTCTTGTGCGTATGATGAGAACAGGATTGGCTCAACCTGATGAGTATACTTTCCCTATGGTTATGAAGGTTTGTTCTAACAATGGAGAGCTTCGTGTTGGGTCAACTGTTCATGGATTGGTTCTGCGAACTGGGTTTGATAAAGATGTTGTAGTGGCAACAAGTTTTGTTGACTTCTATGGCAAATGCAAGGATTTATTAAGTGCACGGAAAGTGTTTGGTGGAATGTCTGAAAGAAATGCTGTTTCGTGGACAGCATTAATTGTAGCGTATATGAAATGTGGAGAGTTAGAGGAAGCAAAGAAGATGTTTGATCTTATGCCTGAGCGTTATCTGGCATCTTGGAATGCTTTGATCGATGGGTTGGTTAAATCCGGTGATTTGGTTAATGCTAGAAAACTGTTTGATGAAATGCCTAAGAAAGATATAATTTCGTATACTACCATGATTGGGGGATATGCTAAAGGTGGTGATATGGTTTCTGCAGAAAATTTGTTTGAGCAAGCGAGAGATGTTGATGTTAGGGCATGGTCAGCTTTAATATCGGGTTATGCACAGAATGGCCAGCCGAATGAGGCTTTTAAGGTTTTCAGCAAAATGTGTGCGAAGAATGTCAAACCAGATGAGTTTATAATGGTGGGTTTGATGTCAGCGTGTTCTCAGCTGGGTTGTTTTGAATTATGTGAACAGGTTGATTCTTATCTGCACCATAGCATGAACAATTTTTCTAGTCATTATGTTATACCTGCTTTGATAGACATGAATGCCAAGTGTGACCACATGGAAAGAGCTACCAAGTTGTTTGAAGAGATGCCTCAACGGGATCTAGTTTCATACTGCTCAATGATGGAAGGAATGGCTATTCATGGGTGTGGAGGTGAAGCTGTTCAACTGTTCGAGAAAATGGTAGATGAAGGTATTGTTCCCGATAAGGTTGCCTTCACAGTAATATTGAAAATTTGTGGCCAAGCTGGGCTTGTTGAGGATGGAATAAGGTATTTCGAGTTAATGCAAAAAGAATATTCTATTGTGGCCTCTCCCGATCATTATTCCTGCATTGTGAATCTTCTTAGCCGGACTGGAAAGCTTAGAGAGGCGTATGAGCTTATCAAATCCATGCCTGTTGAAGCTCATGCAAGTGCTTGGGGTTCGCTTTTGGGTGGTTGCAGTGTACATGGGAATACTGAGATAGCAGAAGTAGTTGCAAGGAAACTCTTTGAGCTTGAGCCAAAACATGCCGGTAGTTACGTACTTCTGTCAAATATTTATGCAGCATTAGACCGGTGGGCAGATGTTGCTCTTCTTAGGGACAAAATGAAGGAGAATGGCATTAAGAAGATTTGTGGCCGAAGTTGGATAACTCGATAAGCATTTGTCATCTAACCGTGGCAATGGAAGACTTTGCTTGAACTTCTACTAGACTTTTAGGCAAATGCATCAAAGGTAATTTCTATCATTATGGTTTTATTCTCTGCAAAGTCGTTTCAGTTGTGGTCAAGTATCACTTGAACAGAACCAGCCAGAAATATGATCACCACACCAAAGGTTTTTCTATCACGTTGTTCATATTTCTAGAATTATACTCAAACTGAAAAGCATAAGAGAAATGATTCTAGTATACTTGTTAACACTTCTACCATTCTTAGGATTTCAATTCAATTGTGTTATTTCTCTGACTTATTCATTCATTTCTTTATGTTGCCAGTGAATATGGAATGTGTATGATTGAATATTGTGTTCATGTAAAGATTTTTTTTGACATCGCATAATATCTATTTTTGCTTTCTTACAGATACAATCCTTTGATGCTTTGAAGGTGTCCAAAGATAGCCAAGAAGGAGGCATAAGAGACATAGACCTGCATTAATGGTTCGATTTGTCTCAGAGATCTCATTGCTTCTCCATTGTTCAAGAAGGATGACATCTTAAGGTGCTTACCAAGTGAGGCTATAATTCCATATTTCTGCTGTAGCTTGAGGTGGAAAAATTTGACCTTTGATAAACACTGTAATTAGAAATACTGTCTCCACAAGCTCAACATCCACCTAATGGGAAGTGCTCTGATTGCACCAGTTAACCTTCAAAACTTGTGAAAGAGAAAAGAAGTGATGTGAGGAGTAGCCACTGCCAAAAGCAATAAAGGTCTCTTTCATGTTATTGTGGTTAGAGTTTTGAAGTATGAACAGTGAGTATACGATACAAGGAATGAAAGAGATGTAACCAAATCAACTCTAAGTTGAATTCACCTCAACATTCTACATATTATTTCTTTGAAAGAGAAACCTATCGAATGTAATTATTAAAATGTTTTTTCGCAAAAACAAAATACTTTTAACTATTCATATTTATGTAATTTTACCTTCTGTTTAAAAAATTACAATGAAACAAAGAATGATACGCTATATAATTACCATATATATTTTGGAAGATTTTTTATAATTATGTATATTAATATAATTCAAAATTTTCAGGATAGATATGACTTTTTGTAACAAAACTTCGATTTCATAATTATCAGAATTCTATAAATGTGTTTGTGATCTGGGTAATATTTCATATTAATTTTGGTAGCTAAACAAGAGGGGAAATAGTCTGAGAAGTCCACTTTGATTATGAAACTCCTCAAACCACCATCTCAAAAATTAGAATTTTTATATATTTTTTTAATTGCAAATAAATTCGAGTTTACTGTTTTGCCCTCTTTTTCTTATGCCCAATTTTTATGGTTTACAGATGCAAACTTCACTTATCTGATTTAATTTCAATTTCAAACTTCAAACAGGGGAAAAGAAAACGGAACCGTCGCGGGAGAGGGAGAGAAGGGAGGGAGGAAGTTCCGTTAACGGCTTTAAGCTTCAAAAGGCAGCGATTCGTGGGTCCCGATTCGTGAACAATCTATGGCTAAAACTCGGTGGACGGTGAAGAGAAGGAACAAAGCTCCGGTTGTAGAGGAACCACCAGAAGAAATCCCGGTGACCGGAGAAGAGAACGCCGGAGAAGAGAATGCCGGAAAAGAGAACGCCGGAATAGAGAAAGAGGTAGAAGAGAACGAAGAAGAAGATCAAAAAGAAGAAGAAAAAGACGAAGAAGAGAAAGAAGAAGTAGAAGAAGAAGGAGACGCATCTGAAGAACAAGAAGAAGGAGACGCAGAAGAAGAACAAGAAGAAGAACAAGAACAAGAAGAAGAACAACAACAACAAGAAGAAGAAGAACAGGAAGAAGAAGAACAAGAAGAAGAAGAACAAGAAGAGAGAAGTGGTGATGAAGAAGTGATGGCTGGCGGGGATGAAGAAGAAGATCATGATCCATTGGTATGTATTAATGTTTTTGGAGACATGATCTGTGGAGTAAT
>OVBA01007379.1:0-14722 GCA_900406435.1 Lepidium aucheri | reverse complement strand
GCGAGGAGAAACAACTTACCACACTCGGACCATTCCACTCGGCCTCAATCTACGAGGACAAAGTAAAAGAATATNCTATTTGGAGCCAGCTGCTAAGGAAAAGGAGTTGCTCAGACTCGGATCGCTGCCTCGAGTTTTGCAGGGCGAGGGTCGCTCAGTTCGCTAACGGAAGGAAACCTCAGTCGCTAGCCTCAGTCTATCTACCGCGAGGAGAAACAACTTACCACACTCGGACCATTCCACTCGGCCTCAATCTACGAGGACAAAGTAAAAGAATATTCCTCGGTGTCCAAGCTCGCCAAGTGACAGCAAGGAGAAGATTTCTAGCTAACCGACTTAGGTCGGTTTGATCATTAGGGTTATGCAAATAACCCTATAAATACCCCTTAATCATCATTTTATAGCTCATCTGATGTTTTAGCAAATAGAAAACTCTCTCTAATTTTGATGTAGCTTTATATTTTGGAGCTTAAGGTACTTTGTTTATTTTTGTGTTTATGCTTTAATGAATTGAGTATTTGCTTAGATCTTTGTCATTTACTTTCTGTTCTTTATTTTTCTTATTGCTGATTATGCTTATGAATATGAAATCTCCCTTGATCCTCCACTCTCAATCGATAATGAGTGAGTAAGGATCTCGAGGATAGGGAGATCGGAGGGCAAATCTCTGATCCACTCGCCTATGCGAACATGGATTTGATCCGATCTCTTCTCACATGACCAAGCTTAACGTTNCTGATCTCTTCTAACATGGCTAAGCTTAACGTTAATCTCTCCCTGATCAAGAGAGATCTGATTTGGGCCAAAACCCCAAAGCTAGCGCTAAGGGGATTGGAGACCAAAGTTTCATATGAAAGATGGCTTTGATCCGCCGAGGAGAGATATAGCATGTGGATCGGTCATTAAATACTTCGGGCCGGACTTTATGCTTTGGATCCAGCTTGACCACAACTAGCGTCGTAATGGATCAGCCGGATCGGAAAGGGATCTTCACCACAAGAGTGGGTTGATCTAGCTTGTCCCGGTTTAGAGCTCGCCTTATATAGCTTGGCGGTGTTTGATCAGCGAGTTAACCACCGATCATCCATCCCCTATCCTCTAGATTCATGTTTAATTCCATAGTTTATTGCATTTGCTAGTTTGCACTCTGTTTTATGAACATTTCCCTGTTTTAGATCATATTGCTCCTGTTTTTATTTTGTCCTTTAGAGAATTTTGTCTTATATGCTAGTTTAAGAGCTCTCATAGAAATATGACTTACCTTTGTGACAGATCGGTAGGTTATCTGAACTAGAACTAGGTACCAGATAAGTTGTTTGCTTGCATAACTGAGTATTGCTTCGACAACCCACCTACTTATTACCATACCTCAATGATTTGATAGCATAGGCCAAAAAACCATCTTATCACTCTACTAAACTCCACCAATCTCTACCAAAACTCCACCAAATGTTTTATGGGAGAGCCCCAACATGGTGTCCAACAAACAAGCACTGGTTTCGGGATGTTGACACATTTTACATTGCTCATAACATGAGCAATGTACATTGGGTAACGGTTGTCATCGATTTGGTTAAGGAGACCGTTAACATATACGATCATGCCCTCTCAGCTGTGGCATATCAAGTATTGATAGACTCAGTCACGTATTTTTCATCTACAACTGACTGGTAAAGCTTGGTTTATATTTGGTAGAGCTTGGTTGATCTTTGGTAGATCTTGGCTGATCTTTGGTAGAGCTTAGTTGATATTTGGTAGAGCTTGGTTGATCTTTGGTAGAGCTTGGTTGATCTTTGGTAGAACCTGATTGATATTCAGTAAAGCTTGGTTGATCTTTGGTAGAGCTTGGTTGATCTATTGGTAGAGATTGGTTTATGTATGGTAGAGCTTGGTATATCTTTGGTAGAGATTGGTTGATCTTACTTATGAATGTGATTACCTTTTTTAATCAAACAGGCCATACGCGAGGATGTTTCCATATCTGCGTAGGACCATACTACAAAAAGAGATGCGGAAACAGGTTAAAGGGAAGGCTTACATTATCTCTAGGGTGAAAGCGACCCTAGTGAACCACCAATCTGGTGACTGTAGCATTTACACATTGAAGTTTATTGAGTGTTTAGCCCTTGGACGCGGATTTAAGGAAATACAGGATGATTTTGTCCCTTTTTCCGCTTGAAATTCGGCATTGAAGTTATGGATGAACTTCCAATACCAGAGACAATTAATTCCTCATGTCTGCTTCTTCGTGTGGAAAACATTGATAAGGGGGCATTGATTACAACGTCGCAGGGGTTGCATACGAAGTGCTAGATCTTGGTAGTTTTTGGTAGATCTTGGTAGACCCACCTTTTTATTGGTATATCTTGGTAGAGTTTATATTAGCTTTTACAGAACTCTCTTTGGTTAACAAACAAATACTCTCCAAGGGCAATAATTTTATGACGTACAAGATGGTCCTATGAGAGTATATCCACAACTTTCATTTTGTAATGGACGAAATTTGATAATATATTAACTTAACAAAAGATTGCCTTCTTCATAACAAAATTAAAATTGAATAGATATTAGTAGAGTTTGGAAAGATTTGGGTGTACCTTCTAGTTGACCTTACACATAACATGGATAAACACATAATAGAGTTTGGTAGAGTGACACATAACATGGATGACACATAATAGAGTTTGGTAGAGTTATACAACATGGATAGACACATAATAGAGTTTGGTAGAGTTACACATAACATGGATAGACACATAATAAACAATTAATAGAATTTGGTTGACGTTCAAGATTGGACGTCTGCTCTACATGTTCGAGCATTAAGTCCCACACATTTACATCGCGAATAAGTCATTACCTTCCTTGGGCGTTTTGCCTCTAATGAGCACTCAAACCAACCTTTCAACCGTGAGTTCTTTGGCTTATTAGGTACGTACAACAGGAGGTAAACAAACTTTACGAGCCACCTCTTCAGGTATTTGAAGTGCTACATCCCTTGGCATCACACATTTGGCATACACATGGTACAAGTAACTTGTATAATAGTAAGGATTTGTAAGCTCGATCTTCAAAAACTTCCATACTTCTGCTACCGCTAAGGCGTACACACAAAGTATTTTATCCACGTCAAACCTGTTGCAAGAACAGGTTTTCTCTGTCAAATTAACCAAATGTAAGGAGCCCGAGCTTGTGGCAACCGCTTGATGCTCATAAATGTTTTGCACATTGTATTGTCTGGCTTGGAGGAATCTATTCTGCATGGTAAAAAACAGTATGTCAACCAAACTATACCAAACTCCACCGAAACTCTATTAAACTCCAGTAATGTCTACCAAAACTCTACCAAAATTCCACGAGAACTCTACCAAACTCTACCAAACTCCATCAATCTCTACCAAAACTCCACCAAATGTTTTCTGAGAGAGCCCCAACATGGTGTCCAACAAACAAGTAATGGTTTCGGGATGTTGACACATTGTACGTTGCTCATAACATCAGCAATGTCCATTGGGTAGTGGTTGTCATCAATTTGGTTAAGGAGACAGTTAACATATACGATCTTACCCTCTCAGCTGTGGCATATCAAGTATTGATTGACTCAGTCACATATTCTTCATCTACAACTGACTGGTAATGCTTGGTATATATTTGGTAAAGCTTGGTTGATCTTTGGTAGATCTTGATTGATCTTTGGTAGAGCTTAGCTGATATTTGGTAGAGCTTGGTTGCTCTTTTGTAGAGCTTGGTTGATCTTTGGTAGAGCCTGATTGATATTCAGTAGAGCTTGGTTGATCTTTGGTAGAGCTTGGTTGATCTATTGGTAGAGCTTGGTTTATGTATGGTAGAGCTTGGTTTATCTTTGGTAGACCTTGGTTGATCTTACTTATGACTGTGATTACCTTTTTTAATCAAACAGGGCGTACGCGAAGATGATTCTATATCTGCATAGGACCATACTACCAAAGGAGATGCGGAAACATGTTAAAGCGAATGCTTACACAATCTCTAGGGTGAAAGCGACCCCAGCGAACAACCAATTTGGTGACTGTAGCATTTACACACTAAAGTTTATTGAGTGTTTAGCCCTTGGACGCGGATTTAAGGAAATGCAGGATGATTTCGTCCCTTTTTTCGCTTGAAATTCGGCATTGAAGTTATGGATGAGCTTCCAATACCAGAGACAATTAACTCCTCATGCCTGCTTCCTCGTGTGGAAAACATTGATAAGAGGGCATTGATTACAGCGTCGCAGAGGTTGCTTACGGAGTGGTAAATCTTGGTAGTTCTTAGTAGATTTTTGTAGACCCACCTTGGTAGATCTTGGTAGAGTTTGTATAAGATTTTACCGAACTCTCTTTTGTTAACAAACAAATACTCTCAAAGGACCATAATTTTATAACGTAGAAGATGGTCCTATGAGAGTATATCAATAACTTTCATTTTGTAATGGACGGAATTTGCTAATATATTAACTTAACAAAAGATTGCCTTCTTCATAAGAAAATTAAAATTGAATAGATATTAGTAGGGTTTGGAAAGATTTGGATGTACCTTCTGGTTGACCTTACACATTACATAGATAAACACATAATACAGTTTGGTAGAGTTACACAACATAGATAGACACATAATAGAGTTTGGTAGAGTTACACATAACATAGATAGACACATAATGAACATATAATAGAGTTTGTAGACGTTCAAGATTGGATGTTTGCTCTACATAGACGTTTAAGATTAGACGACTGCTGCCTTTGCCCTCCTCTTCGCGAACAACCTTGTTAACATTGCCCTAATGGCATCTATAAGTTACATAATAGGAAAATTTCGCGCTTCAGCTAACGCATGATTGATAGATTCTGCTATGTTTGACGTGGTGAAGTTGTATCTATTCCCAGGGAAATGTGCATGACTCCACAAACGCCCTTAGCAAATACTCATATAACCCTCGATCTAGTCTCTCTATTTGGCCAAAGATTGCATTAAACTCGTCACGCCTATATGCAGTAGCAGCCTTCTTAAACAGCTTAAAGGACTTTCCTCCTTTGAAGTGGGACAAAATATTTTCTCGTAGATGGTAAGTGCAAATCCCATGAGCGGCAAGCGGATACACTTTTGTTATTTCTTTGGCTATTGATCTATGCCTATCTGAAACGATGGCCAACTCTTGATCATCAGGAATGACATGGTTGAGTTGTCTAAAAAACCATTCCCAAGATTCATCAGTTTCGGTATCAACAACACCAAAAGCCATATCGAAAATGTTGAAATTCCCGTCTTGCATTGTTGCCGTGAGAAGAGTTCCTTTATATTTTCCTTGTAAAAACATTCCATCCACAACAACAACCTTCCTCATATACGGAAATCCTCTGATGCTTGCATCGAATAAAAGGAATAGAAACTTGAACCTATCATCTCCATCTACTTCCAGCTTGATAAGTGTTCCTGGATTTTCTCGTCTAATTATATACAGGAAGTTCTTCAAAACTATTCTCTAAAGTTCCTGTAACTAGAGCCCGAGCTTCCTTTAAAGTATGATGTGCCTTCCAGTACTTCATCTGTACAAAGTTAAAACAAAGAGGCAAAGTTAAAACTCAACCAAACCTAACTAAACCAAGCTCAACCAAACTCTACCACACAATGGACGAGCTCAACCAAACTCTACCATTTTATTCTACCAAACTCTACTACACTAGCGCTGCTAACTCCACTAAAGTCTACTATACGTCTACCGATGTCTACCATTGCTATGCCAAACTATATTACACTAGTGTTGCTAACTCCACCAAAGTCTACCATACTTCTACCAAAGTCTACCATAGCTATGCCAAACTCTTTTACACTAGCGTTGCTAACTCCACCCAAGTCTACCATGAGTCTACCAAAGTCTACCATGAAGGAAATGTACCTTCAAACGAAACGTTTGTTCAGTGATTCAACAACATGAGTAGGAAGAACAGAAGGCCCAACACCACCAACAAAATCCAAGTATAAACGACCAAGAATATTGGCCGTTGGTTGACGTGCCCGAGATGACCTATCCGTAACTAAGCATGTGTGTTTTCCACAATATATCCAGATATAGAAATACGGACTCTCAGGATCGTGACATGAAGCACAGACTCTCCAGGTGCAGTTTGGAACCCAACATCTCACAACCAATAACATCCTCAATGATTATACGACATCGAAGTCTAACCTATGTAAAACAGAATATGTCTTCAACCTTGACTCAAGATCATCTTTTGTGTGATAAATTTTTCCAACAGCTAATTGAAGTGACCTCATTTCAATGCGTAAGTACTCATCATTGAATGTCAAATATCTTTTCTTAGGAGGAAATTTATCTTCTTCTTTGCACTTCTTCTGAACACTTATGAAGTCTTCATCACCAAAGCTTGCACCATCTACATCCTCAGAGTAGTTGAATCTCATTCTTGCTTTGTCATCGTAGTAAACGTCTTCATCTTCTTGTTTGAAAGTCTGGCTAACTCTACCACATGTTGAATTAACTCTACCAAATGGTGAATCAAATAGTTCAAATTTAGGCTCGCATTTAGACTCAAATCTTACACATTCTTCCACCGGAACATGAGATCTCCTTGAAATCTCTACACAAAGACGAATTGAATCTTTTCAAAATTGTTGCACATACCCACGCAATTGCCTTTTGTTGATCACGAAGATAGGAGCTGTATCTTGTGGTAGTTCATGCATGAGTTCATTTGAAATGTAACTCAGTTTTACCTTGTAAATCTCTTGATTTAGATCAAAATCTGCATGCACTATCCTCACAAACTCATCATAACGCACATCTTCACTCAATTCCAAGATTTTACAACCATTGAGAAGTATCTGCTACAAAGAACCAATGATTTTGGTCGAATTTCCAACTCCCACAGACTAAAAAGAATTGATCCATAGATCCAAAACCAAGAAAAGGAAGCTCAAAAGAAGCAACAATGGTGATTTGTGCTTCAATGGTAGTTGGCGGCATCGAGTTAGAGAGAAGGAAGGGATAAAATCTTCATTATACAAACTAGGCTAAATGAGTCATTTCTGCCAAAGCTCAACCAATTTCTACCATCTAACTCTACCAAACTCTACCACACTAGCATCGCTAACTCTACCAAACTCTACCACACTATCAAATAAAATTCTACCAAACTCTACCACACAGTGGACGAGCTCAACCAAACTTTTCCAGATAACTCTACCACACTATCAAATTTAACTCTACCAAACTCTACCACACAGTGGACAAGCTCAACCAAACTTTACTATATAACTCTACCAAACTCTACCACACTAGCGTCACTAACTCTACCAAACTCCACTAAAATCTACGAAATAGAAAAAACCTCAGTATTTAGTGTTTAAAAAATGACTTCCTAATTACATAAATTTAGTGTGGTTTTTATTCGACAGTGCTTTGTGAATGTGAATTATGGCTTGGTTGAACTTGGTTGAGCTTTGCTTGAGCTTGGCGGCAGATCTACGCGATTAGCGCACGCCGACGTGGCACACTTTATTAACGGTATTTTTGTTATTACGTATTTGTTTACACATCTCAAAAGGGCAAAATGACAATTAAAAAAGAAGAAGAGTATTTGAGTCATTTTTGAGAATTCCATACTATTTAAATCATTTCCCTATTATTTTACACTAGTTGAGTAAATCACCTAAAATAAAATAATTGATCTAATGATATCTCCGGAAGTGATATTGTTTTGCAAATATAACATATAGTTTGCCATTTTATTTACATTCCTATGCCACTACAAAACTTTAAAACACTAGAGTCAAGTATTTTTTTTTCCAATACTGGGCCATAACTGGTTAGTTTATTAATCATAATTCTTACATAATATAGGCAATATGACTCGATTCCTGAATGTTTAATGATGCATGTATTTTAGTGGACTTACCACGTACTATAACAAGTTCACTTCACAAAATAAAAGTATATACTTCCTTTGTTTCATAATACAAGTTGTTTTAGATATTTTTTTGTTTCAAAATCTAAACTGTTTTCCAAAACCCAAAGCAAAAAATAAAAACAAATTAAATTTTTCATATTTCCTTTCATTTTTTATTTTCTTTTAATATATTTCTCTTCATTTCCCTAATTAAATGATGAGATAAAATGATGATTTTTCAAACAAAACAACTTATATTTCTTAATCAGCGAGATCCTACTTTGGTCCACGAGAACAATTGATAACTGGAAAATCACTAAGTCGTGAACTCGGCTAAAAGCGTCATTTCGGCTCTTGGTTGACAACTGGAAAAAATCAATATTCGGCTGATCACTGAACAGGAAGATTTGCAACTCATTGTTGAAGATAAAAGAAAGTTTTCCTAAATTCGGATAAGAAGAACTTCCAAAAATCTAGCAAGAATCTTTTCATTTTTTCTGTAAATATAAACAAATGTAATATTTCCTATTTTCAAAGGATTGTAACCGCCTCTATGGTCTATAAATAGAGGTGGAAACCCTTAAGAAAGGGATCCACTTTTTTAGAAATTTGGAGTTTACAATAAGAACTCAACCCAATCACTTCTTACTCGAACAATCTCTTTGAATCTCTCCGAATCAAGTTCAAAAATCCGCATCCATCTTCTCTCTACTTTAATCAGAGTTTGATTTAGAACTCTTTGTGCTAAATTCTGCTCGAACACAAAGTATACTTAGCGATTATCTATAATTAACTTTATAATAAAACTAGGATTTTGTCTGCGCTATTGCGCGAAATTTGTATTTTACTTTTTTTCTAAAAACTAATAATAATTATTTTTTATCGGTAAAACTTTAATATATTATTATATATTTGAAATAAGAATACAAATAAAGGGTGGTAAAAAGGGAAAACAAAGATTTTTTTTCCTTTATGTATTTAAGTATATATATATATATATATATATATATATTTCTTGAAGATTCAAAATTATTGATTTTTAAATTCAATGATTAGTATTTAAAACTTACATTTCAGATCCAAATCATAAACTAATTATAGCGTATGATTTTCTTGAAAATTATATCCTCTAAACATCAATTATAAATAATACATCAGTTAATGTGATTTTGAGTATTGGAGTTTACTATGATTCATTTGATAAGATATATGAAATATTCATATTTAATTTGCGAAAATATGAAATTTTCAAAAAATGAATATAGCAAGTGTATCTTTTGGCATAAAAATTGATGCCCGAAAACAGAACCGAATCAATTCATTCTAGAAAAACTCAATCCGATTAAATACTCAAATAGGTCATAAATCAATGTACCCAAAAAACTGAACTGAGATCTTAATCTGAATCAAAACCAAATCAATAACCGAATGAGTACTTGATATATTTTTACTAAATTTTAGCTTTTTAGCTTTATTTCTCTATTATATATTTATTACTTCTGAATATTTATATAAAAATATCGTAATCCAATCTCGATCTGAAAATAGAATATCTTAATAAGTTTTAAATCAAAAGAACCAAAAACTTGAATTGGATGAAATATACCCAAACCAAACTCGACAAATACCAGAATGAGTCCTAAATATATGTACGTGGAAAATTGAATCAAAAGTTGAACCATAATCGAATAAATAACCAAATTTGTACATGATATACTTTCTTATTAAATTTTAGCATTTTAGAATTTTTTCTATTAAATTTTTATTAGTTTTGAATTTTTATAAAAAAGTTATAATTAAGCACATGTAAAATTTATTTTTTCATTGTTTTATAATAGTAGATGTTCTCGACTTCAAAGTATATTTCTAAGTACACATGAATTTTATTGTTGCTAATCCACAGTGTAAGATTTGACATCTTAGCTCTCTTTCAAAGAACAATACCTTTGCCGACTTTTTAGCTAGATCTGCATATAATAATAGTGTGGGAGCTTAAAAGTATTTTTTTTTTAATATTTCATTTATTTTTTCTAATTTTTTGGTCTTTACTGACATAAAAACAAAAAATATTTTTGATAATGGCACATAAATTTTTTTAAAAGGTCTAAAAAGCTCAAAATAATTTAAAACATTAAAGAAGTCCAAACGCTTTTCATAAAAAATAAATTGTGAGTACACCAGAAACGTTTGAAAAATTGAAAAAAACTCATAAAATGCAGAAATCATTTTTTTAGGTCATCATATTGGATTGGCTTGTACGAAAAAAATTATATTTCAAATTGGAATCGTAAAATCTTGGCTATGAACGCATAAGCAAGTGAATTTATTTTTTGTCTCATAGACCTCCATTGCTATATGTATCATAACATGTTAGATTTCTGTTTTCATTGCTGCATCCAACTTTTTTTAATGCATTAAATATCATTCATTTGGTCTGAGGTTATAGATAAAAAAGATATGTCTACGTCAGTTTGTTTTTTTTGTCCATATTGCTTTGTTTCTTTTTGTCAAAATTACTTCTCAAAGAAAAGGGCCCAAAATATATTTTAAACAAAGAAAATGAGTCAAAAAAATTTTAAATAGTAAAAAAATTACCAAAATATTGTTGAGGTAGTTAATCATAATGACGGCTATAGTGATATATAGGACGATTTTGAAAGACAAACAAGATGATTCATTCAATGCTGCGGCTTTTCGAAGACGCGACCACCAGACCCTCCGGATAAGGCAACTTCGCGAGCAGAGAAGGCGGCGAGATGCATGTAGATGAAGGTGCAAATTCGAGGGCTCGGGTTTTGGATACGTATGACGTGACGCTGAAGAATTGTGATCTTAACTAGGCAAAGAAGTCTACTGTTCCTGCTAGGGCTATGGTTCAGATGTCTGAGGTTGTGACTCCAACGAGTTTAAAGGACTCCTCGATAGGTTTTGATGGAGAATTAAATTCGGCTAATCGTGGAAGGAGGGTTTTGATGTCGGCGGGATCAGCCTTAGCCTTGAACAAACAAGTTGCGGATGCAACCATGATTGTCAAAGGTGAACGAGAAAGGCCACTCGTCTCACATCCAACATGGTCCGTAACCGTACATGCATGCGAAGTAGAGAGAAATTCGGCTATAGGTATACAGAAAGGTGTTTGTTCGAATCTGTATCTAAGTGGTACTGAAGATATGATGATAGATGGTGGAGAGAGCAGTGTCTCGCCTGGTATAACCTCGTCATGGGTTCATAAGGTTTCTAATGGTGGTTCGATCCCAATGGCTAGGGTTTCTAGCAATTTTGTTACGGCCGGGATAAGAGTGGAGTTTCTGCACGAGAAGAGGTGAAGCAGTGATCTCGATTTCTGATGAGTTGGTTAAAGCTTTGAATGTTGTTTGGGTAAATTGTATGTATGTGAAGGTACTCGGACGTAATGTGAACATCACAATTATGACAAGGAAACTACATGAACTTTGGAAGCCGATGGGTGGGATGAAAGTTATCGATTTACCTTGCAACTTCTTCTTAGTTCGTTTTAGTTTGGAGTTAGATTTTACGAATGTGTTAAGAGGAGGTCCTCCAAAAGTTTTTAGTAGTTGCATGATCATACAAGCTTAGTCTGCAAGTTTTGATCCTAGTGTAGTAATATTAACACAACGCCAGTTTGGATTCGAATTCATTGTCTTCCTATGAGTTTCTACCATGACAAGGTTCTGTTAGGAATTGCCAGTGGGATTGGCTCTCCTATCAAAGTGGATAATAATACCCTTAACTATTGTAGAGGTCACTTTGCAAGAGTGTGTGTTGAGGTGGATCTATTGAAACCTCTTAAGGGATTTATGGTTGTGAATGATCATCACTTCTTTGTTTACTGTGAAGGTCTTTCTAGCATCTGTACATGTTGTGGCATGTATGGCCATTTGATTCACACATGCCCGTAAGTACCGAGAGAACGACCTGTTGATGCTCTAGCGGTTGCGACTGTGGCTGCGCTGGCTGCAGTGGTGCATTAGGGTGTTGGGGATGGATTTACAGAAGTACGTCGTCGTGGTAAGGGGGCAATGCCTTCGATAGTGAAACCTTCTTATGTTAATGGTCAGGGACAAAATAAGTGGACAGTGTTGCAGGAAAGAACTATGGTTCAATCTAAATAGAATATTGCTTTAGCCAAAAAGTTTGGTGAGCTACAAGCTGACCCTTCTACGATTAATAATAGTACTTTAGAGCCGAGGAATACTACCAACAAGGAGAATGTATGATCATCGTTATCCAATGTCGTGATAGGAGTGAACACTAAGCTGATGGATGATAATGTGGGTGCACTACGAACTGAGCCCCGTATGATTAGTTTGGTTACCTCTTAGCCAAGTAATGTGGCTAATAAGGAGAATATACGGCCGTTGCAAGATGGAGTGAATTCTAGTACCTCGGATGGTGTTGTAGGCGTCCATGGAGCTTTTAAGGCTATTCATTAGAGTCTTAATGGGATTTTCTAAGGGTAAGCGATTTAACGGCGATAAGTTGGTGGTGAAATTCAAGTCTCGAGAAAAGAAGGTGTCTACGCCACCAGCGAGGGGACTTCTTTTTGATACCTCACCGGCTGAGCTACTCTTTTTCTCGTCTGGTAAGAAGACCTTGTTGAGCATGGATAATGGAGACGGTCTAGGTGAATCACGTGTTGGTGTGGAAACAAATAGGGACCATGACTCGCTTGTGAATACTTCAAAAAGTTTGGCTTGCTCAGATTTAGTCCCTGTAGGTGAGGATCTCTTGTTAGTTAGTCCTGCTAAGGACACAAGTGAAATTGATATTGTTCATGGTATTATCACCACAAATCAAGAATGTCATCGCATGGATAGCGAGAGTATTATTTCGTTTATTGAAAAGCAACTTCAAGATCGGCTTCTTGATCCTAGCTTACAGGCTCAGTCATTCCCACCGGGAGGAGGGGTTGACCATCTAGGAAGTTAACAGGTCGCCCCGAGATTCTGGAAAAGTTGTTTTTTCATCGCTTTAATGAATTGCTTATTATGGAATTGTCGGGGGAGAGCGGGGGAATAAACCAGATTTTAGACGACCGATATGTTACCTTCTTCACAAGAATAAGGTTCATATTTTAGCTGTCTTTGAAACTTATGCGGGATGCGGGAGGAGATAGAGCATACATGATTTGTCAAAGCTTGAGATTTGAGAATTCAGTTTGAGTAGATGTGGTTAGGCCAAAGTGGTGCCTGTGGTTTTTGTGGAAAAGTTGTGGGTTTGGTAGATGTCGTGGAATCGGTTGATCAGTATATTTTGGCAAGGGTGAGTACATGTGTGTTTTTGTTCCATCTAGTGGTAATTTATCATGCACCTTTTGTTATAAGGCGAGCTGGTTTGTGGTCTGATCTTACACGAGTTGTGAGTGTTGTTGACATTCCGTTGATGATAAGAGGGGATTTTAACTCTATTGTCCGTTGTGACGAATGAACAGGTGGTAATGGTTCACTCTCCTCAGACTTTATGGTGTTCATAGACTGGATTCAATCCCACTCGTTGGTGGATATGGGGTTTCGTGGCTGTCCCTATACGTGGAAGAGGGGGAAATCTGCTCAAAATCATGTCGCTAAACGCCTTGATCGAGTCCTTTGTTGTTCTTAATTTCGTCTCTTGCGGCAAGAAGGCTGTGTAACTCATTTTTTGTTTTTATCTTCGGATGATTCGCCCCTTTATGTGCAATTCGTACCAGATGTCTTGTGCAATTCTTGGTGTCGACTCTTTCAATTTGAAACTGCATGGCTCCAACATTCTGGCATCGAACAGATTCTTAATGTCTCGTGAAGTAATGACTTGAGCATCCCAAAAGCATTGCATAAGTTAATAAACACGCTCCGGAATTCGAACAAAGAAGTTATCAGAAGTATTCATCATCGTAAGGAGAAACTAGTTGATAAGATTAAAAGTAATCAAAACCTTTTGGATGCTCAACCTACGGACACACTTATTCCAGAGGAAAAGTGCTTATTACAAGAGTTTGAGTTAGTCTTGGAATAGGAAGAGACATGATGGTTTCAAAACTCTTGTGAGAAATGTATTGTTTTAGGGACCGCATTACTAGGTTCTTCCATACTTCAATGATTATTCATCGCCATTGTATGCTTCGAGGTGATAATGACAGTTTGATTTCGGATTCTGAAGGCCTTGAGGAGATGGTTGTGTGGTTCTATATTAATTTGTATTCTCTAGGAGACGTAACACCAGTTGTTAATAAGCTTCCTTATTTTGGTTTCTCAGAGATGTCTTGTGCTGAAAAGTGAAAGCTTGATAAGCCTTTTACTCTGAGTGAGGTCGAGGTGGCGATTCGAAAGATGGGTAAGTTTAAACCTCCTAAATTTGACGGCCACCAGCCGGTCTTCTATCAAGAATATTGGGATATAGTAGGCGAATCTACGGTGAGTTTTGTTCTAAGGTTCTTTGAGACTGGTTTTCTTCTTCAAGGGACGAACTAGCCTTGGGTTATGGGTTCGGTTTAGGTTGGTTCTTTTTGTTTTTGGTTCTTTTGGTTCTTTCGGTTCCAGAAAAATAGTAACCAATGGGTATCGACAAAAATTTGGTTCGATGTGGTTCCGGTTCCAGTTCTTTCAGTTTTCGAAATTTGGTAACCAATGGATACCTATTAAATTTTAGTTCAGTTTCGGTTTGGTTCCGGTTTAGATAATTCTTTTTAATTTTAATAAAAAATATTAAACATTAAAAACCATTCATTAATTAGAAAAATTGAATATTTTAATTTTTTAGTAATTTTGATTCAAATTAATTAACAAATTTAGATTTAAAATTAC
>OVBA01007378.1:0-14726 GCA_900406435.1 Lepidium aucheri | reverse complement strand
GGAGAAAATACAACTGTTAATTCTAACACTAGATCAAAAGATATAGAGACATTCAATCTAAAATACATTCAATTCTCTCCTTACTATCTCACAGGATTAAGGTGGAAACAAAAAAGAAAAAGAAAACAAAGCTTATCAATTTAGGCATACGTTCTTTTTAAGCATATGTTCAAAGCTTATCTATATTTGAATCAAGCTTTGTTGTTTGTATCATCTGTTATCCAAAAATTAGTTATACTTTTTTATCAATTAGGTATTCATTCTTTTGAAAAACAAATTAATGGTTTCACTTATAAATAATATCAAACTTTGAAAATAGTAATATAGATACATCAAACTTACGATGTTGTTTGAAGAATTTTCTCAACTTGGATGTTTTTAGTCCAATGCTCTTTGATCAATAACGATGTTAGAAGCAATCTTTTTATTTTTTTCTAATGTTCGTTTGTGCTTTTTTTATACAGATGATTTTAGATTTTTCTTTTTCCTATTCAGATTCGGTTTACATAAATTTACTGTAGATTTATAAAGACATATATACAAAAAATATGATTAACAGAATATTAATCATATTAATAATAAGGGGAAAATAATATTTTTATGGTCTTTAGTGCTCTATGCTTAGGAAAACCTCAATGTAGGGGCATTGAGGTATGAAGCATTTAGAGAATATTATGCTCTCTTGAACGCTCAAATAATAAAACGTGGTTGACTTTTAAAAAAAGATTAGGCTCAACAAATGTCTTACCAAACAACCCCTTTTTTAAGAGTATTGAGCTATTAAACATTATTGAGCTCTCTATTCTCTCTTTTATGCTTAGTTAAAAAAAATGATTGACATTTTATAGCATTATGCCTCATATTATGCTCTTCCAATCAAGTTCTTATTGTAATGTGTTTAGTGACTTGGCAAAGAGAATATACCATTTGTTCGGTTAAATTCTTTGACAAAATCATAATCAGTTACCACAATTCATACCCTGCCTTGCATTTGTTCTCTGTATTGTTTTCTAATCTAAATATTCAACTTTTTGAATGCATAACATAATTATCAGATTTTATGTTTCAAATAGGTTTTAAATTAGTTAACCAGTCAGTTCTATTGTATATATTCTGGTTATATCCAATTTGTTTATGTCAACCGACTTATTTTCCTTAATTCTCTTGAAGAATATATCAAGAAAATTGTAATTGGTATCGATTAACAGAGAATGCATCAAAGTTTGTTCGTCTTGTGTTCTCAATGAATTCCTGAACTTTGATATGGTATCAGAGCGTTGAACAAAAATTCAACCTCAAGATCCTATTTTTCTGTAAATATTGCTTTGTCTTTTCTATCTTTTTAGCATTGAATTACGTTTCTCCTATTCGGAGATTTTCTTCTCCAACTTGATTTTTCTTGTTCTTCGTTTTCTTTTGGTTAATCCGCCAAAGAATCTTTAAAATTATTGGTTAGTCCGCTGGGAATTTTACTATCATCATGGTTACTATTCATAGAAGTAAACGAATCTTTAATCCCATTTCTACTGTAGCCAAACGAGTAAGCAATATGACAAAATTAGCAAAATATGTGACTTTTGGACATATTATACCTCTAGAAGGAGAAAATACAACTGTTAATTCTAACACTAGATCAAAAGATATAGAGACACTCAATCTAAAATACATTCAATTCTCTCCTTACTATCTCACATGATCATATAATCCTGGAGTTCTATAATCAGTGAAATCAAGGAAGGAACAAATTACACAATATGGAGTATTGCAATCACCATTTCTCTTGATGTAAATAACAAACTTGTGTTCATTAATGGATCACTTTTGTGACCATATGATACTCATCCGCATTACCGAATCTGGTCTGGCTGCAAATCGATGGTCAAATCGTGGATCCTCAATTTTGTGACCAAACAAATTTACGCAAACATATGGAAAGATCTCCAGGTTTGTTTCAATATCACAAACCTCTGAAGAATGTATCAAAACACTCAAGGGATATGGTTTCTTAGTCAAGGGTTGATGGATCTGTCTTCTTATTACACAAAACTAAAGACTCTTTAGGATGATTTTGATGGACCTTAATGTGTGAAAACATGAAAGAATTGTCAATGTTGCAAAGCAAATGAAGTTAAGTCAGAATATGCGAAGATAGTCAAATTTTTGGCAGTTGTCAACGAATCTTACTCAACTATAAAGAGTAAGATCATAATGAAGAAACATATTCCAAACTTGGCTGAAGTTTATTACCTCCTTGGTCAAGATCATTATCAAAGAAGCATTTTTCCTATGGCTCCAACTTCTGTCTTTCAAGTTGCAGGATCAGAGATGCCAACAACTCAGCCTCTTATGAATGTAGCACACAACAACCAAAAGTTCAATGTCCAATTTGCTCACATTGTGGTTAGACTGGGCATACGGTGGATAAGTGCTACAAGATTCACGGTTATCAAAGGGTTTCAAGCACAAACATAAGGTGAATATAGTAAAACCAAGAATTGCTCAGCTAACAATGACAAAACTGCTTGCTAGAGGCATTCTTGTTACAGTAATGCTAACGACTCTTTCAAAGGATCAAAAAGAAGGGGTCATTGCTTACTTCCATTTCCAGTTATCCTTACCTTCTTCAGCAAGAAGTACTACTTCAACTTCAAGGGGTTTGATAACCGCGCTTCCCGGTATAGCATTTTCTACTTATTCTTTACGTTTAATAGGAGTGCTGAAGACTACCCGAAGTGTTTTATCCACCTAATCCTGGACAACTGATAGTGGAGATACTCACTATATGGCCTATGAAGAATCTCTTTGTCAACATTACTAATTTTGTAGCTCGGGAAGTTATTCTTCCTAATGCTTGAATATAGAAATTGCACGAATACAATATATTTTAGATCTGACCCGTTGTGTCCCAAATCACCCATCACGTTTTTAGGGTTTTTATTTGCAATATTTAAAGGCAATGACCACTGGTCCAAGCCACCAACTTAACTCTTTTCAAACTTTTGGCAAAGATTTGAATCTTTATCATTCGGATACTTGTTTGAAGATTTTGCGATTTGGAGAATATTTGAAGGATTTCTAATGGATTTTTAAGCATTTTTGTGTTTCATTCTCCTATTAAAAGTTTCTTTTTAGCCTTTTCTCTCTTTCTCTTTGTCATTTTGACTATGTTTATCATTGTATTTGCTATTTGTGTGAATATGTGTGAGTAGTCTTCTAATGAAATGGGAGTTATGTAGATCTAGGGGTTTAATGATTGATTTTTGTTGCTAGATCTATAGATCCTCCACTTAATGTGTGCTTAATACTAGGTTTACTCTGATCAACTAGTAATCTTGATGGAAGGTGAGAGGTGTTCAATGAAAGTCCTAAAAGAACCTTTTTATGGGTTTTCCTTTCCTAGCCAGTGAGAGCTGAGTTTACAGTGGAAAATGGTTTTTGTGAGCTTGAGTTTAATGCTTATTAAGCATTAGATTGGCAGATTAGAGTTTTGTTTTCCTAGTGATTGCATAGGGGTTGATGCCATGAGAGTGGATTGACCTAGATTGAATGAGTCTCATGTCCTAGGATGGTGTTAGTGTAATGAACCCTAGTCTATCTTGAATCATTTGTTATCTCCATGATCATTTTCCTAACCTTAGATCCATTGCCTTTAAATCATTTGAATCTTGTTTGTTGCTTCTTTGCTTTTTTTTTGTTATTAAAATTATCATCTTTCTTCTCTAGCTTGAATTGATTCCTTGCAATCGTATCGTGTTGATTCTAGGCTCCCTGATGATTCGAACTTCAAATGCTACAATATCATAATTGTTCGCATTTGTTGTATTTATTTGGTTGCTACAAAGCAAGCCATCAACATATGCGTGTATAAACTACATATCAAAATTGCAAATATTGCTATTCCAATGTCATAATTTTTGATCAATTCTAATTCGTACAAGCACATGTGTGCCATCAAGAGCTCTAAAGCAACCACTAAAGAAAGGACAATATATTTTATTAGCTGATATCTGATTATTTATTTGTTCAAACTCTTCTTCTTAAGGCTTTAAAATATCCTTTGATAGAAGAAGAATAAGAACCAATACTTCCATAAAAAATTTGTTTAGCATCTATTGACTGTGCTGAATATTCTTAGCAATTTGTCTTTGTACATCATCATAAACAAATATTTATGAAAACATTGTCACTACCTCTTCTATTATGCATTAACGTGATCATGTAAGGTTATAATCATTCTACAAAGTATACCATAACCTTTTATAGGTTTCTTGATTCATTCACAAGGTTTCATAGCATTCTTTATCACAACCGGTAATCATTTGCCTAGTATGACATAACCCATGTCCTTGATCCATTCTTATCAATTGTCTATCACAATATGAATCTTGTTGTTCACTTTCAACCATTAAGCAAACTGCATCAACCATATTTTGATAATTAACCATTGCTATCTCCTAAACAAGATTAATAATAGTTTGGCTCACACAATTAGCCGTAAATAAAGTAAATCATGATTATGATCAAAATATGAAGTCAATATAAAATCAAATATTTTAACTGAAAAGGTAATGGCAAGAAAAATACATGATAAATATTAATAAATATTTTAATGTAAAACCTAACCTATGCCTATATAGGTTGAAAGAATCATATGCTCTCCTCTTTGCTGACCAAAATCTCTCTTGATTTTCTAAAGTACTTGTGATACAATTCCAATGATCCAATTTAAATATTTTCCGTGAAGATCTTGATTTGTTAGATCTCTCTTGAGACTTGCTAAGAACATGTGATTGTGGTGTGTTTCTTTTTGTTATCTTCAGGTGGTGATATTTCTTCAATTTCTACTTCTTCAGCTTCAATATATCATGAGGCAACTTACTAGGTCAATCATAGTGTTGTCAAACTTCTCTCACAGAAATTATAACTTTGTTTAATAAATGATGAAGGAGTTGAATATCACGTAATGGATAAGGGCGAACTCTTGAAGCTTCAGGACGAGCATGCAACATTATAGATATCAATTAAGATTGAAAATATGTTTGTAACAAAAACTTTAAAAATTTATATTTTCTAGTAGTAATTATCTTAATGAGTTGATCCCACCATTCAGTGCTCATGTCTAATTCTCTGAACTCATTAAATTTCAAACTTGTGGCATTCTTCATGAAACTTTCATAAAGACGATAGATGTTCTAACCAACATTCAAATTTCATCCAGGTGAAATCCAAAACAAATAGTTTCAAAAATCATGTTCGTATGTTTTGTCTCCCAACTTCATTAAAGCATGTACCTCTCCAATATCCTTTATCTTTCTAACGGTTAGCTAATACTAGCATCTCATGACTTATCTTTTGTGTCTACCTAAACTTTTTCTAAACCAATTATTATATGAAATCTTTCAAACAATACATGAATAAAACAAAAGTTTCAACATATATTAATACCTTCATAGTTGGTTGCACGTTTTCTTCTTGGTTCGACATGTTGTAAGGTAAGCTGGAAAAAGCAAAAAAAAAGCCAAAACGATTAAGAAATTAGGATTAAGGTGGAAAAAAAAAAAGAAAAAAAAAAAAGCTTATCAATTTAGGCATACGTTCTTTTTAAGCATATGTTCAAAGCTTATCTATATTTGAATTAAGCTTTGTTGTTTGTATCATCTGTTATCCAAAAATTAGTTATACTTTTTTATCAATTAGGTATTCATTCTTTTGAAAAACAAATTAATGGTTTCACTTATAAATAATATTAAACTTTGAAAATAGTAATATAGATACATCAAACTTACGATGTTGTTTGAAGAATTTTCTCAACTTGGATGTTTTTAGTCCAATGTTCTTTGATCATTAACGATGTTAGAAGCAATCTTTTTATTTTTCTTTCTAATGTTCGTTTGTGCTTTTTTTTATACAGATGATTTTAGATTTTTCTTTTTCCTATTCAGATTCGGTTTACATAAATTTACTGTAGATTTATAAAGACATATATACAAAAAAATATGATTAACAGAATATTATTCATATTAATAATAAGGGTAAAATAATATTTTTATGGTCTTTAGTGCTCTATGCTTAGGAAAACCTCAATGTAGGGGCATTGAGGTATGAAGCATTTAGAGAATATTATGCTCTCTTGAACGTTCAAATAATAAAACATGGTTGACTTTTAAAAAAAGATTAGGCTTAACAAATGTCTTACCAAACAACCGCTTTTTAAAGAGTATTGAGCTATTAAATATTATTGAGCTCTCTATTCTCTCTTTTATGCTTAGTTAAAAAAAATGATTGGCATTTTATAGCATTATGCCTCATATTATGCTCTTCCAATCAAGTTCTTATTGTAATGTGTTTAGTGACTTGGCAAAGAGAATGCATTATCACTATGTATATTTGTTGATTATTTAAATTCTAGAAGACCCCACAGTCACTACTATATATAGAAATGCTATGTGATAGTTACAATTCATACCATCGGAATTCAAATAAAAAAATTTTCTCTGATATCCCTGTACAATCATCCCTCTAGAATTCTGAGAGTCGCATCGGCCAAATCAGGTTTTTATTTTGATTAAAGTTATCATCATTCGCTTTTATAACATGTTATCAACACGATTACTTTTAATCGACATAAAGTTTAATATATGAACAAGGCGGCTTGGCCACTATGGTGATTCACTCACCTTATATATATATATATATTAAAATATTTAAATTTAATTTTATATGTTGTTATAATGGTGGACTGCCAGCCTCTATATGGCTGATTTGCTCTCCTATATAATTATATGATATGTATTTAAATTTCATTTAAATATTATTATTATGTCACCTCCATTTTGGATGACTATGTCACCATATTGCTCTTGCTAATATAGTTATTTTAAATGTTTTTTTGATATTTAAAATCAGCAAAAAATGATAGATATTGAGAAGCTCAAATTTTCAACTCTCATAATTACTTGAGCAAATTACATTGCATGAACTATCGTCATTGGCTCTATTTTGAGCCTCAATAATTATTGGATACCATAAAAGAAGAAAAAATCTTGCATATAAAAACTGTAAAAGAGATCATTTTCTTGAGAAAACATCTGGATAAAAATGTGACGCATAACTATGCACACATAAAAGACCCAACAGAGCTTGCCAAAGTTTTGAAAGGGCGGTTTGATAACTAAAGAAAAATAACTCTCCCTCATGTGTTAGTGGAATGGAAAAACTTGAGAATTATAATTCTGCTATATTAAGGATAGTGTCATAGTTGAATTATCGTGGGAAGTCTATTACAAAAACAAAAATTTCTAAACAGAATTTCCT
The DNA here is from genome assembly GCA_900406435.1 of Lepidium aucheri. NCBI lineage: Eukaryota > Viridiplantae > Streptophyta > Magnoliopsida > Brassicales > Brassicaceae > Lepidium > Lepidium aucheri. Next base: position 7,412 of record OVBA01007378.1, on the reverse strand, counting down.
CATATTTTACAAAGAGCACCATGTACTACAAGACATGTATATGAATTGTTGATACAAATGGTCTTATGAGTCGATCATGACACTGATCTTAGCGGAAAAGAACAGTGATCTCCTCCTTAGAAATCATAATTTCTGACCAATGGGAACTAAGGCATTTCTTGAAATAAATGCAACAGATATGAAAATCCAGAGAAGAGAACCAATTGTGGTCATGGCCATCAAAATAATTGCGGATGTAGAAAAACTTACAACCAACAGGGGAGAGGGTCATCTAAATGGATTAAACCTGATATCCCCACAAAGGAAAAAATATTCAAAAGAATACATCTCATAAGTGTGATAATCACTGCCCTAGATACAGATCAATGGGGCATTTTTCCCAGAGGTTTCATGCGCCTTTGCATCTTTGTAAATTATATAAGGATTCCATAAAAGGAAAAAACAGAAAAAGAAATGAATCTCACCGAACATTTTGAGGGTGCATCGTATCTTAATGCTTCCGACTTTGCCGATGATTTTGACGAGATCACTAATTTAAACAATTGAATATGTATAATGAGATTTGTAGTCTCAAGTTTGCTAAAAAAGTTATATGTTTTAATTGCAATCTTTTATAATAAACCAATGTAAAATATTTTATGATTTTCTATAAATATAAGTTTTTATATTTTACTAACGCTTACATAAACTGAAGAATGATATCAAACAAAAGGAAAACGAAATATGTATAACAGATAGTGGAACAACGCACATTATTCTGAAGGATCAAATATTTATCTCTGATTTAAAATTGGCAAAGATTATTATCGATACAATATCAGGTCCTATAGATCTGATTGAAGGAAGTGGAAAGGTTAACTTTATTTTGCCTAGTGGAACAAAATTTTCTATTAATAGTACCTTATATTCTTTGAACTCCAAGAGGAGTTTACTGAGTTTTATAGATATATACCTTCAAGAATATGCTACTCCGTCATCAACAGAGAATGGAAAGAAGTTTATGTTAATAACTTATGACAAGTCTGGGAAAAAACTTCTACTAGAAAAGACCCCAAAATTTCCCTCTAGTTTGCATCATACTTTTATAGATGTAGTTGAATCTAACCTCGATCAAAGGAAATCTTGAGGATTTCACATTGTGAAACAAACGCCTTGGACATCCAGTCACCACAATGTTACAAAAAATAATAGATAGCTCATATGGTCATTCCTTGAAACTCAGTGAGATATGTCTGTCAAATCAAATGACATGTGTTGCATGTTCTCTGGGAAAACTGATCACGAGCCAACCAAGATAGATATTGAATCACCAAAGTTCCTTGAATGTATTCAAGGTGATATATGTGGACCTATATATCCACCATTTGGATCATTCCACTATTATATGGTGTTGGTGGATGCATCAAATAAATGGTCACATGTTTATCTACTATCATCATGAAATATGACATTGCGATATTTCTAACTCTGATAATCAAGCTAAGAACTCAGTTCTCTGATAATCCTAGTAAAAGAGTTAGACTAGACAATGCTGGTGAATTCACATCCCATGACTTTAGTGATTATTGTATAGTAACAAGGATAAAAGTTTAACATTATGTACCACATGTTTATACACAAAATGTTTCTGTTGAATCATTAATTAAGCATATGCAATTGATTGCACGACCATTAATCATGGAATCGAAACTTCCAACCATTTAATGGGGACATGCTATTTTGCATTCAGAAGCACTCATTTAGATAAGATCAAGTAAACATTATAATATTCTACATTACAATTAGCATTTTGTCATGAACCAAATATTTTCCAATCTAAGAATCTTAAGTTGTGTGGTACATGTGCCTATTGGCACCTCCACAACGTAGAAAGATGTGATCACAAAGGAGGTTAGGAATATATGTTGGTTATGATTCTCCCTTGATTACGGTACCTAGAACCACAAATTGGTGATATGTTTACGACATGTTTTGCCTATTGTCACTTTGATGAGAAAGTATATCCCATTCTAGGGGAGATAATAATCATGTAGGAAAGAGTATTGAATGGTACGTACCATCATTGCTACATCTTGACCCTCCTACAATAAATTTCGAACTAGAAGTTTGAAGAATTATGCATTTGCAAAGTATTACAAATCAACTTCCCAATTCATTTGTAAATACTAAGACAATATTTAAGTCACATGTTTATACTGCAAATGTTCCTGCTATAATTGAAATACCAAAAGAACGTGGAATAGCACATGATACACAAGAGTCTAAAATCCTCTTGAAGCGTGGTATACCTATATATGGGTTCTGCGGATAAAGATCCTATAAAATGAAAAGAAGATGAAAAGCTTTATTTACCCAAAATAGCATAAGGCATTTTGGAAAAAAGAGAATCAAGGGTTTGATGAAGATATCGAGCATCAAGAACCAGAAAAAAATAAAGAAATCATGAGATTTCTGTCAAATATATCCATAGTGGAAAGATATGGAATCGAAATGAATAGTTGATGATGTTTTCTCATATGTTATGGCAAACTATATTTATGAAAAAAAAGGTGACACAGAGCTAACTTCTGTGTTTGAATGTCAAAATAGACATGATTCAATCAAATGGAAAGATGCAATTAAAGTCGAGCTTGATTTGCTTAACAAAAGAAATGTATTTGGGCCTATTGGAGTCAAACCTAAAGAGGTGAGATCGGTCAAGTACAAATTGGTTTTTGTTAGAAAACTAAATGAGTAAAATGAAACTGTGAGATACAAAATTTGGCTTGTAGCTTAAAATTTTTCTCAAAGACTCCGATTGATTATGAGGAAACATATACTCTCATTATAGATGCTAATACATTCAGATTTTTGATGTGTTTAGCTGCCAATGAAAAATCTTTATATACAATTTATGGATACCGTAACAACATACTTATATAGGTCATTAGATACATATATCTATATGAGAATTCCTGATGGATTTAAAATATTAGAGTCATTTATGTTTGAATCCAAAGAGTTATATGCAATAAATTGTAAAGATCATTATATGGGCTGAAACAATCCGGACAAGTGTGGTATACTCGTCTCATTGAGCATTTAATAAAAGAAGGATATGTAAATAATCCTACATGCCCATGTGTTTTCATCGAGAAAACAAAAACCAGATTTGTAATAATCGCAGTATATGTTGATGATCTAAATATGATTGGAACTCAAGATGAGATACAAAAAGCAGTAGAATATTTAAAGGGAGCGTTTCAGATGAATGATCTCGGTCAGACAAAGTACTGTCTTGGTCTATAAATAGAGCATTCCAAAAGGGACATATTTGTAGAGCAATGCACATACACTAAGAGAGTGTTAAAACAGTTAAAAATGGGCAAGAAAACTCTCCCAATAAAGAGAGTACCCAAAGACCCGATTTTATTGTATTTCTTGGGTTTTTTATAGTATTTTTGAGTATTATACAAGTATTTTTAGATATTTTCATATTTCTTTTTGAATATATGAGTACTCAAAGGTAATTTTTGGTATTTTTAGGGTACTTGTGTATTCAGATAATTTTTGGTTCATTAAATTTGGACCTGAAGCCGAACCTAAATGGAACTGATCTGCAACCGAAGCGAAACAATAGCGAGTTTTATATGAGTATAAAAATTCGGGACTCGAAAGACTCAGACCCAAAAAATCTGAGTTGAACCTGATCCAAAGACCTGAATGCTTAGACCTAATCAGTACTTTTCATGGAGAATATTCATTTCTTCAATCTAGTCCTACATTGTAGGGTTAAAATTAATTTACCATCTTTGGATATTGCTTCAATTCCAAAAATTGTCTTCAACTATCGGAAAATTTTATTTCGCCTCCAACTAACAATTATTCGCATGACGACAATCTTGTATGATGTTATCTACTCCTTGATCACCTTTTTGGACATCCTCAAACTCAAAGTGTTTGATTGGGTTCTAATTCAAACGCAGATTTCAACAAATTCAACCAGACGGTATAAAACATTGATTGGTAAAGAGAATGCATGGCGGTTTTGATGACATGGCACAGTTTTCAAATGAAGGTTACCAATCACATAATTTACATAAATTCACGGTTTTCAAAAAAACAAAAAAGGTAAACCGCATTAATTTTTTGTTACCTCTTATTACATGGACCACTTTCCAAAACCGTACTTACCTGATAAGAGGTGCATAATTATCTCTCTCTTCTCTCTTCGGGCATTCAATACATGTATTAGTAATTAGATAAAATACACCCTTCGTTTTAGAGTATAAGAAACTTAAAACTTTATCAATAAATATTTATTGGATATTTTAGTTTAACAAATTTGACCAATCACATAAAATATTGTAGAATATTAATAGTCAAATAAATTTAATTCTGCATACAATTTTAAAAAACATCTTATAAATTGAAACAATTTTTTTGCTAAAACATCTTATAAATTTAAACGGAAAGAGTATTAATTAACAGTTTTGAAAAAACATTTATTACACATACGTACATAGAGACAACACATTTTGTATTTTATGAAACATACTTTTTTGTTAATTATTTTTTGAAACATACTGTACTTTATAACACTTATATTAAATAACTTTGATTATATGTAAAATAGTTATGCATAACATTTATATTTAAGAAAAATATCTTTATTTTAAATTATAAAACTGAAACTAAAATAACTTTATAATATCTTTCAATTTTTAGGGACCAAAATTAAATAATTATATATTATAAAAATATAAATAGTTACAAGTTTTTTGAAGAAAATATTTAAAAATAAATAATGATGTTATTATTATGTTATATATATACAATACTAGAAGTGGACTTGCGTGTACACGCGTGGGGGGGGGGGTTAAATTGTAGTTTTGAAAAAATGAATTTTAAAATATTAACAAAACATTAAAAATATAAAACTTAAGCTATCAAACTAATATGAAAAATTAGAATACTCATAGTTTTTACAAAATAGTAAATTTTGTTCATAGTTTTAAACATATATTAAACAATAAATTATAATTGTGTAAAACTACCATAATAGTAAAACACAAAATTGTATTAAATTAAATAAATAATAATATTACATTAATCAAAAAACTATCCTCTGTTTCAAATTATTGTATTATCTGTAAAATATATGCCAAATAAAAAATCAGTTCAGTTAAATCTAAACCCGTGTTAGATATTATAATAGGTTTATCCTTCAAAACAAAAAATTAAATTAAATTAAATCTGTGTTAGATTACAAATTAAATTAAATTAAAACTTATAGCAAACTAAAAAAATATATTAACATAAATTCTATTAAAAATCAAAACTACTTACATGTTCTTGTAAAACAAAATATAAGTTTTCATTATATTAAAATATATACCAAATAATAAATTTTAATTGCATAAAACTATCATAAAATCTAAAAATACTTACGATCTTGGATGAATCCGTATAAGAATTAGGAATCATATTAGGAATCCTAAAACTCTAGCCTCTATAAGATCTGAACACCTGAAAGAGAAAAAAGAAACAGAAGACGAAACAACTCGTACTGGAACAAAAATTGGTGTAAATCTTGATAACCCTAATATCTACGCATAGCCGAAAACGAAATCATATTCGGAGTTGTGATAAGAAAGTTATAGTGGTTTTTCCAAGACACATATCTAGAAAACAAATTTATGGTTCTCAATGTTAGGAAATATTTTTCTGTCAAACCAGAACAACCCAAACAACGATTAGACTATTGTTTGAAAGTCTCAATGGTCTAGTTCAGTTTGCCTATTCAGATTCGGAGGTGGAGTTAGATGGTAAATCCGGTTTTTAAGCTTCGGCTTGTTACTTTTATTATTGGTTTATCTGCAAACCAAAAAGATAAAATTATTCGCTTAAATTTCATTAAAAAAATTATTCCTTTAAATTTCATTAATTTTTTTAATAAACTGACATACTCATGCAAAACAAAATTTAAATTTTTTAACATAATAAAACACATATCAAACAGTAAACTATATTTGTGTAAAACTATCATAATAATAAAAAATTGTATTAAATTTAATAAATAATAATATTACATAAACCAGAAAACTATGCTACCTTTCAAAAATTGTATTATATGTAAACCATATGTCAAATGAAAAAATCAATTTGCGAATAACTAATTAAAATTTTCAAAATATTTACATGTTCGGTTAAATTTGAACATATGTTAGGATAATATAATAGGTTTATCCTGAAAAATAAACAATTAAATTAAATTAAATCTAAAACTGTGTTAGATAACAAATTAAATTAGATTAAAAATATATTATCCAAAATTTCATTAAGAAATTAGAACAACTTGCATGTTCATGTAAAACAAAATATAAATTTTTATTATATAAAAACATATACCAAATAATAGATTCTATTTGCATAAAACTATCATAAAATCTAAAACTACTTACATTATTGGATGAATCCACTAAAGAATTATGATTCATATAGGTATCACAAAATCCTATATGCCATCAGATCTGATCACCCGAAAGAGAAAAGATAAATGGATGAGGAAAATAACTTGAATTAATAATACAAACACTGATGTGCACCTTGATAACCCTAATATTTGTACGTAGCTGAAAACGGTATTGCATTCGGAGTTACGATACGAGAGTTATGGTGGTTTTCCCAATACACATCTCTGGAAAACAAATTTCCGATTGTCAATGTTAGGAAGCAGTTTTCCATCAAACCAGAAAGACAGAAACAACGATCAGCATATTGTTGGAAGCCCCAATGGTCTAGTTTTCAGATAACGTTCCCAATCCAAATTCAGAGGTAAAATTCGTCGATAAATCATGTTTTAAGGCAGCGGCTCATTTCCTTTCATAATAGTTTTATCCTACAAAACAAAAAAAAAAATTTAGTTAAACAAAAACATATACAGCATTAAAAAAGTTATTCGCGTAAATTTTCACTTAAAACATTTAAAAACTTACATGCTCCTGCAAAATAAAATTAACTTTTTTATCATATTAAAGATATATCACACAAAACATTATATTTGCATAAAACTATCATAATATTAAAAAACACTATTGTATCAAATTAAATAAATGATAATATTACGTTAATAAAAAAAACTATGCTATCTTTCAAAAAAATTGTATTATATGTAAAACATATGCCAAATTTAAAAAATCAATTTACGAATAATAATTTAATAATATTAAAATACTTAGGTGGTCGGTTAAATCTAATCCCGTGTTAGATATTATAATAATTATAACCTAAAAACAAACAAAATAAATTAAATTAAATCTAAACTCGTGTTAGATAACAAATTAATCTAAACTAGATTTTGTACCCGCGCAATAACGCGGTAAAATATTTAGAAATAGATTTATTCAAATTTAATTTTTAATATCTGACTT
>OVBA01007377.1:0-12350 GCA_900406435.1 Lepidium aucheri | reverse complement strand
AAATTTAAAAGCCTATGGACTCTAAGACTCTCTAATCTAAGAGGCTGGAGCCATTGGGCTTGATGTACCTGCAAAGACATTTATATTGTAAATAAAACATACCTTGTTGGAACGAATGAAAGGCCAAGCTTGTTGGTTGCTTGCAGCTCAAGTCTTGACGATTCTTGGTCCTCTTGCTCAGCTTCTTGAATNTGCTTAGCATTTCAGCCACAGTTTCTCCAAGTTGCTCCCTTAGCTTGCGTGCTCTAGCTCTAGTCATAGATCTGTTTGGTTCCATTGGCTTGATGCCCTCATCACACGCCACATGAAATTTTTAAGCTTAAGTGAGGTTTTTGAGGACCACACTTTAGCTTTTATGGAATTGACTGAAGGCCTCGCTTTTGACAAAATGATAAAACTCTTTGTTTGAAAATTTATGAGCAAACCAATATCCAGATTGCATTGAGTAATCTCCTAAATAAGAGTTCTGCCAAGACCAGAAATCTTTAAAGAAAACTGCAAATTTAGACTTTCTGATACAATCAATATCTCTATGGAAAAACAATTATTGTTGCTTTTCTTCATCCATTCTTGTTTGTGGAAATCAATGAGGTCCTTAACCTTTAGCTCAAGATTAATCAGTGGTTGTTTACTCCAAAGCTTTTTTATACCATCTGAGACACATTGGTCTTGCCAAACACTAATGGAGTTCCCATTACCGACCATGAGATTAGATCCTTTGGGGAATTAAGTCACGCCCATAGAGTAGACTTGACCAACTATAAGATGGATAATTGCCTCTCCTAACAGTAAAGAAATATGTGTTATTGGAGTACCTAGAATTCAATAGGCGAGATAACAAATAATCTGGTTCCTGAAGAATTTTCCAAGCTTGTTGTGCCAAAATAGTCTGGTTTGAAACACTCTATGTCTTTAAACCCAAGGCCACCTAAGGACTTTGGAAGACATAATTTCTTCCAGCTTCTCTAATGCACTTTTCTCTTATCCACTATCGAGTTCCACCAGAAATTGTCCATAACTGATGATATAGTAGTTCCTTAAGGGAATAAAAAAACACTCATAGCATAAATAGGGATAGCTAGAGCAACCTCATCTGATCAATGTTTCCTTCCCACCAAAGGATAAGTTCTTTGAGTACCAGGTCGACAATCTGCCCTGAAGCCTCTCATTTGTTTAGAACTCTTCAAACACTCAGGAATACCTAAATAAGTTTATGCTCCTCCTAAATTCTGGATTTGAATAGTATATTTTATTTTCTTCTGTGTTCGAGCCTTGATTTTCTCCCTAAAAGTGATTGAAGATTTATCATCACTTGTTCGTTGCCCAGACACCTCTTCATAAACTCGAAGGATGTTTCTAAAACTCACTGCTTGCTCTGAAGAAGCCTCCATCATGAACAGACTATCATCTGCATAGAGCAGATGATGCACTGATGGACCTTGTGGTGAGAATCAAATTCCTTTTAGATAATTATCATGCTCAACCGTTTAAAGAAGATGATTCAAGGCTTTGTTGCAAACAAAAAACAAGAATGCAGACATCGAATCTCCTCGGCGAACTCCTTGCTTAGGAATAATTAGACCAAAAGGTTGATCATTAATCAACGCTGAAGTGACTATGAATATTATCCAATCAATCCATCTTCTATCAACCCCAACATTGTTAGAACCGAATCATGGAAGCCCACTCGAGTCTGTCGTACGTCTTAGACATATCAAATTTAACTGCCATGAAACCGTTGGATATTGACGGATGAGATTTTGGGTTATGCACAACCTCATGTGCTATCCAATATTGTCTGTAATAACTCTGTCAGTTACAAAGGCTGATTGATAAAGAGAGACTACCCGGCGAAAGGATTGATTTAATTCTCCTCATCAAAACCTTTGACACAATTTTGTATAGCACCGTACATAAGCTTATTGGGCAGTAATCAACCATTTCACATGAGTACACCTTCTTTGGAATGAGACATTGATATACCTCATTTTTTTTTGTTTTAAACTCGTTAATTTGAATGTTTCTAGAATCTTCGTTTGCATTTTAGAGTCTTTTTGGGTGGAAAACATGTTTAATTTGGATTATACCCAGTGAGCATGGTTTGGAACAAATCGGGGCAGTTTCTAAAGTTTCCGCGGAAGAACACTGATCTATCGATCAACGCTTTGATCGATCTATCACTTTCCTCAATAAGAGCTACACACAACCTGCAAATCGACCATCTACCCAAGAATCGACCGATCAAACTATTCAAAGGATAATGTGCCCAACCTGGAGATCGACCAAGTTCACTTGGAGATCGACCATTTATCCTTGATCGATCAATCAGACCCTTGATTGATTGATCCTCGAAGTTACGAGAAATAAACCTAAATTTTCTTACGAGTTTTAGGACCTTATAAAAGCCTGTTTTACATCTTTTTAGGGACAATTCTAATTTTTGACTGAGATAGTTTCTAGTAAGCAATGAGAAGATTTCTGAACCCACTTTATTATTTTAATTTCCATTTCATGTTTCCTTTCATCATGTCTCTTGTTTCTACTTTGATCATGTCTGAGTAGTTTCATTATCAGGTTTATTGTTTCTAGGTATTAAGGAATCAATGTTTGGGGATTAAATAGGGTTCGATAACTAAAGTTCTCCATCTATATCTATGCGTAAGCTTAGATTAGCTTGATCACCTAGTCTCTAATTTTAGGTTGTTTACTATCCAAAAACCTGTTAAACGCATGAACTAGTGTAAATAAGCAATTAATCTTAACCAACAACAGTTGATTGTTAGGAGTAATTGTGCACAAATTGAACCTATTCGATAGGGCCTATTTGCATCTTTAGAGCCAACAATAGTTAGGATTTATACGTTGCTAAATAGAGTGATAGACACCATGATAGTGGGTTTATTGGATTTCTATATTCAAGTCAAGAATTGTGCTTAAGTATTCCCTGAATAATTTCCCTGGTTAAATTCTTAATTCCTGATGAACACCCGATACCTGATGCTTTTTATTATTGTTGAAAATCATTTTTGTTGTTAGTTCATTCATATTCAATTACAGTTTCATATAGCTTGAATTAGAATTGAGTAGTCAATAATGCAATACTTGGTTCTTCCTGAATTCGATGCCTAAGTACTACTACGATTTGTTGTGCACTTGCAAAAGAATAATAGGGTTAAAACTCTATGTATCAGGTTTTGGCACCATTGCCGGGGAACCAATTAGTTGCCTTTACTTACGTTTTTTGTTTGTGTTTTCTTTTTGTTTTGTTTTCAGATTTATGGTCAGAAGAAGTCAAGGATCTGAGAACCTATTGAACATTGATAATCAAACACTTGCAAGAATCGAGCGAGAAAACAGAAGAGCAAGAGCAATAAATCAAGAAGATCAGCAGTTTCCAAGAGATCCTGAGATTCAAGATAACATTCGGGGGAATCAGGATGAGAATGTGCAGCACACGGTTGAGCAACTGCAGAGGGATTTAGCTCAACTCAGGAGACAACAGGAATAGTCTCAGCGACGAGTTATTGGTGATATGGATACTCCTCATACGTATTACCAGAAAATATATGCTATTCGCCCCCACCAATTACGAGGCAAGACTATGAGATCAAGCCTCAGCTGATTAGATTGGTGAAAAAACATGTCTTCAATGGCCTTCCAGGCGAGAATCCAATGTATCACATAGAGAATTTCGAAGACATGTGCAGCACAACAAGTACAAAGGAGTTCCAGCAGACTACATTAAATGCAAGCTTTTCCACCAGTCGCTTTCTGATAAATTTTTTAGATGGTTGAGGTATTTACCTCCAGGTTCGCTTACCACGTGGGAAGAGGTATGAGCTGCATTTTTAGATCAGTTTTACACCAAGTCAAAGACTGCAGAGTTGAGAAATAAGATCATTGTGTTTCAACAACGTTTTGGTGAGTCTTTCAGTGAAGCTTGGGAAAGGTTTAAGGAGTTCCAACGTGACTGTCCACATCATGGGTATTCAGATGAGAAGTTGTTGAACATCTTCTTTGGTGGAATCGAGTAGGACTACAAGAATTCGCTTAGTGCAGCTAGTAATGGAGATTTCATTACTAACACGAGGGATGAGACATTTACCCTAATCGATAAGTTGGCTGCAAGTTCTGTAGTCATTGTCTGCAGTATGACCAAGGGAGGAAGGTTAACAACATTGAGACTCAGAAGATAGATGAGTTTGCTGAGAAGCTCGACATGCTAATCAAGGCTAGTCAAGGAAATCAGAGAAGTGTGCATCAGTTGGAAGACGTAAGAGAGGTAGCGCAGGTTCAGGATGATTCAAAGATATCAAATGAGCATAGAGAGGCTAATTACGTGAGCTGGCAGAACAGATGACAGAATCCAAATTACCTTTCTTATAGGAGCACCAACATGGAGAATCCTCAAGATGTAGTATTTCTAGCTCCAATGATGCCTCAGGGATCACCGTTTCAATAGAAACCATTTGTACGAGGTTCGAGTCAGAGATGGAATAACCCGAAACCTTACAATCAAAACGGCAATAACTAGCAAAAAGCGTACAAGTCATACCAGCAACAAGCACCACAATAGCAGCAGACTTTAGCAAGTTCTTCGTGTACATCTAATGATAAAATCAAAGCTTTGATCCAACAGCTTACAACCGAGTAACAGAAAACCACCAGAGAGCTCAACACCAAAGTCGATAGTATGTATAGTGATCTTAACAGTAAGTTAGAATTAGTTTTTGTACACTTGAAGAAGTTGGATACACAATTAGTCAAAACTGTTGAAGCGATGAGAAGAACTCAGGGAGCTCTACCTGGGAAAATAGAGAAAAACCCGAAAGAATCTTGCAATGTAGTCAATTTGAAACTAAGGAATGCAGTGTGAAGCAAGAGGCGAGCAAGGATGGAAAGTATAGACCACTTATTCTATTCCCAAGAGAGCTTACTATGCTTGAGGATCGGGGAGAACTCACTATCCCTTGCATTCTAGGGAATTTGATTTTCAGTGATGCACTTTACGATATTGGAGCAAGTGTGAGTATCATCTCGTTGGAAACAGTGAAGAAGTTCGGAATTGCGTTGATGCAAGAGCATAACTCCTCCATATCTTCTGGAGACGCCACCTCAAAGTGCCAAAGAGGAAGGTTAGTTGAGTTCACCCTTCTCGTTGGAAACTGCAAAGTTCCAACAGATTTTACTGTGGTAGAGATGACGAAGGATGGAGCAGTTCCAATACTTTTAAGAAGACCCTTTCTGAATATTGTGAGAGCTTCGATTTAGAAACTGCAAAGTTCCAACAGATTTAAGATTAGTTGATTTCACCCTTCTCATTGGAAACTGCAAAGTTCCAATAGATTTTACAAGAGGGTAGTTTTGGAGAATCTGAACAAAGAAGTCTCTTATCCCATTAGAGCTTCGACTAGTAATCTTTCTGGGATGATAACAACTTCTAAGGGAAAAGGAGCAGTCTCAGAATCTGAAGTTTCAGTTTCTACACATTAGGCACATGATAAACTCGAGTATGAATCAGAGGAAGAGTACAGTGCTTGTCGTGAGCTTGTAGTAGACTCTGTTGACTGTGACTATACATGTATCCTTAACAACATGTCTATTGAAAATTTTCAGTTTATGTCTAAAAACTTTTATCTTAAAGTTTTTGCAGGTATGCTTGGATTAGGAACTTCATGACCTTTCACTATGAAGTAGATTTCCGTTGATGGAACTCTATTGTTGTTGTACACTATAGGATCTGAGTTCCATAGAAACAATGAGCACTTGAGAGAGTTTATTACTGATAAAAAACTGTCGAAGGGAGTGAACATTCCTTCGAAGGGTCAATCCGCCATCTAAGTGGCATGAAAGTCGAGTTAATGATTCTAAACAAGCGTTAAGTGGGAGCAGTGCCGGCCCGACATAAAGTCATGTCTAAAGCAATGAAAACAAATGATGTCCTAAATTTTTTTATATTATAATCATAGTACATAGTTTTTAGTTATTCCGTATAAGAAGAGTTTTGTAATATATATAAGAAGAGTTTTTGCTCAACATGAAGACTACTAACCATTAAAAACAAAATAAAATGTAAGTGATAGATAGTAGTAGCTAACCTAAAAACTAATCATATACCATTTTAGTAACTTATAAGTTATAATTACATTTACATTAAAAACCTTAAAGTTAATATAGACACCTTATTAAACAAAAGTATCACAGTTCTAATGTAATTAAGTAATGAAATAAGGAGATATAGAAGTGACTGTAAATACTGAACTTTTAAGCAATATTGTTGAAAAAATAAACAATTTGATGTATAAAACTAATTTTAATCATATTTCACTATATATCGTTTAAAATTTGCAAATTTGTATAATTGAATATTTATGATCTGCAGAACTTATAGTATAATTTAGAATATGAAAAAAAACAGAAAGTAGCAGAGGCTATAAATAGAAGAAAATTTGGTGTTAGAGATTAGGCATATTGAAGATTAAATGGAAAAATAAATACAAACGGGAAAGGTTGATGAAGTTTTTGGTGAAAATGGTAAAACTAAGCAACAATTAAGTTATTTGAATTATAATATTTAATAGAAATTATTAACAAAAGAAACTAGCTTAGATTTGAAAATAAATAAACATCACTCAACAAAAGAAAAGATAAGAAAAAGAAGAAGAAATTAACACCAAAAATAAAATCAAATGAAAAGAAATAGATTGTTTGGACCAAAACAAAAAAATGGATTGTATGCCCAGACGACAAAAAAGGAAGGAAAATCAGTTTAAATTAGAAAAAAAAAATCTTTAATTGAGTAGAAAAACAAAAAGGTAGATTTGAGCTTCAAACCTAGCAACTGGTCATTAAATTTTTTAACACTTAACCACTACACCAAAGAAAATTATTTGAAAATAATGTTTATTTATAAATTTTGATGCCTAAAACACATGCTTGTTGGGCTTTAGCCTAGGACGAGGGGTAGTTCTAGTTTTCATCATTTTTCTGTTTGAACTTAATTTTTCGTTTTTGTTTGTTTTTGGTGAGAATATGATCAGGACATAGAGATCGATCGATCAAGGCTAGGATCAATTTATCCTAGAGGATAAAGGAGTATACGTACGACCTGACGATTGATCAGATCATGAGCAATCGATCGATCGTTGACTCGCAAGACCAAGCGCACGACCGCTGCAGGAGCTATCAATCATCAAATTCATGGAGTTTTCGCACGACTTCACGATCAACATCAAAACGGCCAATCGATCATCAAACACTCAAATCATTCACACGATCCGAAGATCGACCTACACAAGTGTGGTTGATCGATCGTTGAAAAAAAGGAATAACAGAAAATTGTTGATCGATCAATCATCGTAAGGATCAATAGATCATTGTCATGATCGATCAATCGTTAACCCAGGTAAGTCTTCTATTTTTAATTGAACCGAGAAACACCTTTTAATATAGGAATTACACGGTTTTAAGATCAAAACCTCAAAATTAGAAGAAACTTTTTGTTCTTGGGCGATGTTAGGAGATTCTTCACAAACATTTCAATCTTTCATAACTTTCATGTTTCTTAACGGTTTTGAACGATTTGTGAACCTAATCTACTCGGGTTTTCCTCCTCTTTTTAGTTAACCAACTCTCATTCTTGATCGGAAAAAGTATGATTCACTATCTCTGATTTAAAGTCCCCAAATTTGATGATATTTTGGGAAGTTTTTGACTTTGATTTCTTGCTGCTCAATTGTGTGAAACCAATGTTCTATTATTGTTATTTGATGATTTCGGATATCACTTTCCCAGAATTCGGATTAGTTTTCGTAGAAATCGACTTGTTAAGTTGAAGGAGAAATTTAGAGAAATCAAGAAATTTTAGATTGGAATTGAGATAAAGATTGATTGGTTAATGCATTGTTGGATGTTTGATTGTGTTGCTTATTGATCTTAATAACCGATTTCTCAGTAATCATATTCCAACTTGAATTTTTGATTTTCTCATGTCTATTTGTGAAACTTACATCTCTGATTTTTGGTTGTTTTGCAGAAAATAGTTCGAGTAGGCGAATGTAAACCTACCAAGAAGGTCAGAAAATCTTCACATTGGAAGCAGAACAATCTTCTGGTAGAAATTTTGATGTTGGGTACACAATGACTGTTGAGGACATATGTAGGCTGTATGGTTTCAAAGAAGAAGCCGAGGGACGATTTCCTTCCCAGGATGGTCCGACTAACAATGCCATATGGCATGTTTTAGCAGATGGAGATTTTCAGGGACAAGCTTCGAAGGTCACTCGCATCAGGAACCCTGCGTTTCAGATGGTTACTAAGATTATCGGTTCTACTATCTTCGGTAAGGAGGAGTCAGGCGTAGTGACAAAGGCTGAGTTAGAGCTACGTCATCATGCTATCGGTCCTGTTATGCTATACCTCTATTGTGACGTGCATTCACCTCCGCACATAGCACTCGACATCAACTAGGGGTTTGTGTTTGCTAACATGCTCACCGAGTGTCGTTTCGACTGAGATAGATTTTTGTAAGCAGGGAGAAGATTTCCTGCATACTTTTGAGAAGATTTCTAAACCCACTTTATTATTTTAATTGCAATTTCATGTTTCGTTTAATCATGTCTCTTGTTTCTACTTTGATCATGTCTTAGTAGTTTCATAATCAGGTTTACGGTTTCTAGGTATTAAGGAATTGATGATTGGGAATCAAATAGGGTTCGATCATTAAAATTCTCCATCTATATATGTGTGTGATGTTTAGATTAGTTTGATCACCTAGTCTATGATTTTAGGTTGTTTACTGTCCAAAATTCTGTTAAACGCCTAAACTAGTGTAGATGAGCAATTAGTCTTAACCAAAGAAAGTTGATTGTTTGGTGTAATTGTTGACAAATTGAACCTATTCGATAGTGCCTATTTTCATGTTTAGAGCCAACAACGATTAGGATTTCTAGGTTGCTAAATAGAGTAATAGACACCACGACAGTGGGTTTATTGGATTTTTATGTTCAAGTCGAGAATCGTGCTTAAATATTCCCTCAAGGTTAGATTCTTGATTCCTGAAGAATACCCGATACCTGATACTTTTTACTATTGTTGGAAATTGTTTTTGCTGTTAGTTCATTCATATTCAATCACATTTTGGTATAGCTTGAACTAGAATTGAGTAGTCAATAGTGCAATATTTGGTTCTTCATGGATTCGATCCCTAAGTACTACTACGATTGCTCTGCACTTGCAGTAAAATTATAGGGTTAAAACTCTATATAGACATAAGTGAGTCAAGTTCCACTCCTTTGGGAACATGTTGCTGGCAAAAAAGGTTGAACTTCTGAGACTATTCTTGGCCCTATTTCATTCCAATAAGACTGAAAGAGATGACCATTCATGCCATCATGGTCAGGAGCGCTTGAAGGAGAGATCGAAAATTGGTAGTTTTTTGTGTTTTTTTTTGAAAATTTGTTGCTTTTCATAATTTGTTTTTAGCAGCACTTTTTCGTGGATATATGAATTTTTTCTACTAGTGAAATCACGCAATTTAACGAGAGAAAAGTCTAGTAAAGTTTGTAGGAATAGAGAAATTTATGGTGGTTTAGACACACAAGCCCTAAAAACCCACAAGTAAAGACATTGAGAGAGAGAAAGTGTTCTAAGCTAAAAATAGATAGTTGTTTGTCAGATTTTCCTTTAATTTTTGGAGGAAACATAGTATTTTTTAGTCAACACGTAATCATTGGATCGACAACGGTCCGATCCATAGCCGAAATTTTCCAATTTAAGTTGGGTTAACTCACCCCCTTATACCTAGCTAAATTAGGGACAAACCAACTGAATCACCTATTTCTTGGCGAGGAAATGTAGTTTAATGTACACAAAAAGTTAATCAAATGCATCGTTCATATCAGTAATTATCGATAATTAAGCTAAACACAACATAAAAATCAATAAGTATTATAAAAATTGTTAATAATTTTATATATTAAAGCAAGAGACACTTTCATTTTGGTCGCGTTATAAACTATAGAATAAAACTAAACTAACATTCATAACTACCCGTAAATATAAAAATAATATGATTTGTTACAACTTTATGTATAAATATTCAAAATTAATAAAATTTAATTAAAAATTTTATAAAAGCTAAATTTTGATAAAATATATAAGTTAAAAGCTCGGTTATTGATTTGGTTGTGGTTCGGATTAAGATTTGATTTTCCGGGTAAATAGATTTAGGACACATTTTTTTGTGAAGTCAGTTCATCTAATTCGGTATTTTTATTATTAAGATTTTAGGATTATTCAGATATTTTTATTTTTTGAATAAGTTTGGTTCTGTATAGATAGAGTTTAGGTTTCGGGTATTTTTATTAAAAAACTCAAAGTAAATTTAAGATTAATAGAAAAACTCTAAAAAGCTAAAAATTTGTTTTTGATATGGTTCTAGTTCGAGTTTGCATTCGCTTTTTTTAGTACACAGATTTAAGATCCACTTGGGTATTTTGTTGGGTTTGGTTCTTTTAATTTGGATTGATTTTGGTTCGGATTTCAAGCCTCTAAAAAATATCTCGAAAAGAAAATTTAAAATATCAACACAGGTCCAACAACCTAAATGAACACATTTTTAAAAATAATCAAAACAAACAAGTCCCGCGGTGTAAAAATAATTAAATCAAACAATTTTTACGTTATAACGCGAGTATAAACCTAGTAAATAACTAAAGTTGAAAACAAAAATTCTTAATGTTTTATCTAATGCTCAACTATAGACGAACACTCTAAGAAATATATATATTAATAATTACAAATCCTAAATTATTCCAACAACCTAATAATTCTATTTTCGACTTACAAATCAAAGGAAACTCCCAAAATTAAGAATAGTAGTTTACAAAGGCTGGTCAAGAACTTTTGGTTTCCCGATTGGTGTGTTGTATCTGACAATGCAATGAAGGACACTGATTTGTGTCTTATGTGTAGCGCATCTTATACTTACATTAGCAGGCCCTGAATAAAAACCAACAGAAATCAGATTTTGGCAACACTTACAAGTTCACAACCCCCATGGCCCATAGCTCATAAAAATATATTTCAAAAGCAAGAAACAAACATAATTGAACTAAAGCTAACCTCAACAAACCAATAAACCAGAATAGTAGGCATTGTCCGAGTAACATTTCTTTGTGTTTTCTCCATGGAATCAGGAAATGGTTTGCGTTTTAGCTGCTAAGTAGACAAATATTAAGAAACAGATGCAGCATCGTAAGATCTCAAAATGAAAGGGATTATTACCTCAGCAACACAGAAGTTGTATTACATCTCAGAAACACTGAGGCTACAGAGTAGATGATCTTTCTAGTTCAATCAATGTCAATGAATTTAGAGCTATTTGGCACATTAAAACTTGCTCCAACACAACTTCTCTCAACCGTAAACGATTTGCATGAGAAAAAAACATCAGAAATGTTATAAATTACCCTCACATGTTTTAGTAATTTACCACTTGTAAAGTTCACAACATTAAAAAAATTTCAACAATAACAAATGTTGAAACCACCGAGTGAGCCTTCAAACTTAGTAAAACTATGTGAATCTTCCGGAATCGGTAGGTCCCAATGCTGCCAACATTCTACTTTTTGTTGAGAGTAAACTTGATTCTTGATCAAGTCATCACTATATGGGTCATTAATTGGATCCAAAATCATATCCATATTCTAGAAGAACTCTCTACATTTTTAGGTGTCACTCTAGAAGAGAAATAAATGTCAATGTGTAATGTAAGATTAGTGTCCATCCATGTGTCAATGTAGTACGTAAGATTAGTGTACATCATCTATGTGCCAACTTATAAGGTAAGATTAGTGTCCATCTAGGTGTCAATCTCATATGAGATTTAGGACAAGTGTCTTATAATATGGAGGCTGTTGATGCTAGAACTCAACACTCGTTAACAAATTGTGGAACTTCGAATCAAATACTTTATTAGATGAAAACGGATTACAAACAAAGGCGAAAGTAATCTTTCAAGCTCTAGGACTTTTCTCTCTCGTTTCTCCTTTTTCTTTTATTCCTAGGTTTTGAACTATTACTTATAGGCTCTTGCTCTAGGGTTTTGGGGAAGATCCTCTCAAGATTCTCCGAGATTTCCTCTTTGATTTCAGGCGAGCTCCGCGGGGATTGATTGCTCGCTAGGTCGGCTATGCTTTCCCGGCTTCGCGTGCTCGCTCCTCGGACGCTATGAGGCTCGCTTTGCCATCTGCTCGGCCTGGCCCACCTTCTCTTGTTCTTTGTTATTGAGCCTCTTTAGGCTTTTGGGCCTGGTACCAACAGGAGCCCCCCAGCTTTTGAAGCGGTTT
>OVBA01007376.1:0-14594 GCA_900406435.1 Lepidium aucheri | reverse complement strand
TTCACCTCCGATCTCCCTATCCTCGAGATCCACAAGGATCTACTCACTCATCAAGGATTGAAAGTGGAGGATCAAGGGAGATTTCATATTCATAAGTATAAACAGCAACAATAAAGTAAAGAACAGAAGGTAAAAGATGAAGATCTAAGCAAACTTAATTCATTAAAGCATAAAAGGATTCAACAAAGTACCTTAAGAGCAAAAATAAAAGCTACAACAAAAATTAGAGAGAGTTTCTTTTGCTAAAACATCAGATGAGCTATAAAATGATGATTAAGGGGTATTAATAGGGTTATTTGCATAACCCTAATGATCAAACCGACCTAAGTCGGTTAGCTAGAAATCTTTTCCTCGCTGTCACTTGGCGAGCTTGGACACCGATGAGTGGTCTTTTGCTTTGTCCTTGCAGACTGATGCCGAGTGGAATGGTCCGAGTGTGGTAAGTTGTTTCTCGTCGCGATAGATAAACTGAGGCTAGCGACTGAGGTTTCCTTCCGTTAGCGAACTGAGCAACCCTCGCCCTGCAAACCACGAGGCAGCGATCCGAGTCGGAGCAACTCCTTTTCATTAGCAGCTGGCTCCAATAGCTTTAGCTCCATTAAGCTCATTTTTGCTCCCTTTCCTAGAATAACTCCAAAACTCCAAATGCAAGTGCAAAAAGTGCAAAACTAACCTAAATGGACCGGAATGCATGGAAAACCTATATAATCAAATGCAAAACAACCTAAAATAGGGCTCTAAAACCGTTAAAAATCACACTCATCATATTCCCAGGTTCGACGGACTATGGAGAACTTACTGCGATCCAAGAGTGGTGGAATTTGATTGATTCGGGAATCCCAAGTCGAAAAGGAAATGAGGTTTTGTCTGAAGCACAATAGGCTGAAGAAGATGCTCCCAAGCTTAAAGATCTGAAGGTTAAGAATTATTTGTTTGCTGCTATTGATAAAAGTATTCTTAAAACGATTCTTAACAAGGAAACCTCAAAGGGTTTGTGGGATTCTATGAGACAAAAATTTCCAGGGGGATATGAGGATGCAAAGTGCACAGCTACAAAGACTACAGAGAGATTTTGAAGTTTTGGAGATGAAGGAGTGTGATACGATCTCAAATTACTTCTCAAGAGTGATGCATGTGGTGAATGACATGCGAAATCTGGGTAAGGATATGCCATATTTCAAGGTGGTGGAGAAGATTTTGAGAACATTAATTGAGAGTTTTACATATGTGGTATGTGCAATAGAAGAATCACACGATATCAAGCTGCTTACAGTTGATGGTTTGCAGAGTTCGTTGATGGTACACGAACAAAAGTTGTCTCGTCATAATGGTGAAGAGCACGCACTCAAGGTCGAAGAGAGTTCTCGAAACTTTGGAAGCAAAGGAGGACGTGGTCGTGGTCGTAGTTATGTGCGAGGATGTGGAGGGCATCAAGGAAGAGGCAGAACAATCAGAGTTATAATAAGAATGAGGTAGAGTGTTTTTAGTGTCATCGACTAGGACACTACCAACATGAGTGTCCAACTTGGGAAAAATCTGCAAACTTCGTCGAAACAGAAGATGAAGAGGATTTAGTGCTGATGGCGGATGTCGAGCTTGACGAGAAGGAGTGTATGTGGTTCTTAGACTCCGGGTATAGTAATCACATGTGTGGAGTAATCAAATGGTTTGTTGATTTTGATGACACTTTTCAACACACCGTAAAGCTTGGAGATAACCGGAGACTTAAAGTTGATGGCAAAGGGAACCTTAAGTTGTGTGTGGAAGGAGTAAATCAGGTTCTTACTTCAGTTTATTTTGTGCCTGCTTTTGGAAGTAATTTGCTAAGTATAGGCCAACTTCAACAGAAGGGGTTGAGACTCATATTTGATAATGATGAGTGTGAAGTCTGGCACAAGGAACAACAAAGAAGGGTAATGCTTGCCAAGATGTCTAACAACAAGTTGTTTAGAATCATGGCAACGGTAAGGACGTGTGATGATGCTTCAAGTGGTTTCTGTTTAAAAGTTACAGAAGAAAGCCAAGATGTGTTGTGGCATCAAAGGCTTGGACATCTACATCAAAAAGGTGTTCAAACAATGGGAGAGAAGCTCTTGGTAAAGGAGCTTCCGATGCTGAAACAGAACGACATTGATGATAAGTGTGAGATATGTATCCAAGGGAAGCAAGTACGTGAAAAAATTCCAAAAACTAGTACATGGCGTGCAACTCGTGTACTTGAGCTTATTCATAGTGACATTTGTGGTCCTATGACACACATGTCTAAGGGAGGAAAGAGGTATATCCTAAACATCATTGACGATTATAGTCGTAAGTGTTGGAGCTAATCTCTTGTAGAGAAATCTGAAGCATTTGGGGCTTTCAAAGACTTTAAAACTGTTGTGGAGAGAGAGACTGGTGAACTCTTGTGTTGTTTATGAACAGATAGGGGAGGGGAGTTCAACTCAGCAGAGTTTAAAGGATTTTGTGACCGTCATGGCATTAAGCGTCAGTTAACAGCAGCATATACCCCGCAACAAAACGGAGTCGCGGAGAGAAAGAATAGGAGTTTGATGAACACAATACGGTGTATGCTGATTGGTAAGAATGTCCCTAAGAGGTACTGGCCGGAGGCAGCTCAATATGCAGTACACATATTGAATAGATGTCCCACTGCAAGTCTAGAAGATAGTACACCTGAAGAGAAATGGAGTGGACATAAACCTTCTGTTAAACACCTTCATGTTTTTGGTTGTTTGGCGTACGCAATGGTACCATATGAGAAGCGGGCCAAATTAGAAGATAAAAGCATCAAGTGTGTTCTCTTTGGTGTCAGCAAGGAGTCAAAAGCCTACAGATTGTACAATCCGGTGACAAAGAAGATCATTATTAGTAAAGATGTACAATTTGTGGAAAGTAAAGGATGGAACTGGGAGATAGAAACTGCAGATGCAGATGAAGATGTGGCAAGCAAGCTGTCTACAGATTCAGAAGAAGAAGAAAACACACAACCATAGAATACTGAAATCATTGATGCGGCATCAAGGGTTGTGGTTGCTGGTGCGGAGAATGAAAGTGTGCAACGTGTTGTATCTAAGAGAAGTAAACAAGCACCTGTGTGGTTAAAGGATTATGTCACAGGCGAGAGTAGCTTTCTGGTGCAAGAGGATCAAGGGGATGTAGTGGTATTGTTTTTTGCAGAAGATGATCCCGTGAGCTTTGGAGCTGCAGCAAAACATGAGATTTGGCAGAATGCAATGAAGGCTGAGATTCAATCAATAGAGAGTAATAACACTTGGGAGTTAATTGAACCACCGAAAGGAGCTAAAGTTGTGGGTGTAAAATGGGTCTATAAGACAAAACTAAACGAGAAAGGTGATGTAAACAAGTTTAAAGCAAGATTGGTGGCTAAGGGATATCACCAAAGAGAAGGGATTGATTTCAATGAAATCTTTGCTCCTGTGGCACGATGGGATACAGTTAGAACGGTACTTGGGTTGGCGGCATAAAGAGGTTGGAAAGTGTACCAACTTGATGTCAAGAGTGGCTTTTTACATGGGGAATTAGAAGAGGAGGTCTATGTAGATCAACCAGACGGTTTTCAAATTAAAGGAGCTGAAAGCAAAGTGTACAAGTTGAACAAAGCATTGTATAGGTTACGTCAAGCTCCACAGGCCTGGTACAGTAAGTTAGAAAATTACTTTGCCTCCAATGAGTTTGAGAAGTGTTACTGTGAACACACCTTATTTGTGAAGAAGGAAGAAGGGAATGTTTTATTGGTCTGTGTATATGTGGATGATCTCATTTATTCTAGCAGTTCATAGGAAATGATAATGTGTTTTAAGCAGTCCATGATGGAGACTTTCTCAATGACAGATCTTGGAGTTATGAAGTATTTTTTGGGGGTCGAAGTACAGCAAGATGAACAAGGTATCTTCATAACTCAAGGTAAATATGCAAGAGAGATTTTGGATAAATTTGGAATGATGGACTGTAACTCAGTGAGAAATCCGATTGTTCTCGGACACAAATTGACTAAGGAAGGTGTTGGAGAAGAGGTGGATTCCTCTGAGGTTAGACAACTAATTGGTAATCTTCGTTACCTCATAGTCACACGACCATACCTCATCTACTGTGTAAATCTAGTTAGTAAGTTCATGGAGAGCCCAAAAGAACAGCACCTTATTGCAGCTAAGAGGATTGTTCGATATATCAAAGGAACTGTGGACTGTGGAGTACAATATACTCCAAATGGGATGCAGGAATTAGTTGGTTTTGTTGATAGTGACTATGCTGGATGTTTAGATGATAGAAGAAGTACTTCGGGTTACGTTTTTACTTACGGTGGAGGGGCAATTTTGTGGAGTTCAAATAAGCAGCCTATTGTCACGTTATCAACAACTGAAGCAGAGTATGTCTTAGCTGCATTCGGAGCTTGTCATGCAGTGTGGTTGAGAAATATACTTGAAGAAATTGGAGAGAAGCAAGAGAAGGCAACAATTGTGTACTGTGACAACAGTTCAACAATTAAACTCTCTAAAAATCCGGTATCGCACGGTCGAGGTAAGCACATACACGTTCGCTATCACTTTCTCCGTGAGTTAGTCAGTGAAGAGAAGATCATATTAGTGCATTGTTCGTCACAAAGCTCCAATCCTATTGACAAGTCATTGTTTCTGTCCTTGCAGGCCTTGCAGGTACTCCTTGACAGCCGCACACGAGGGAAACACAAACAACCTAAACTCAACGTCTATACTCACTGTCTAGCATCGAGGTTAGGCAACTTTGCCTCCCTTATCTCAACTACTCAACATGGACACTACACTTCCATCCGAGGGAATAATGGGTATGTTACATGCCATAAAGAGGGGACAAGAAGTAGCAGTTGCTGCACTCACACAGAAATTTGCTGAAATTCATGATCGAATTGATAGCACATATCATGATCTCAACTACCTCAACGCAAGACTTCAGCAAATTGAGCAAATGCAAACAAATCCACTACGTGCTATGTATTCTACCCAGCTCCTCGCCCATTCCCCTCGCTGCTCAATACATCAAGGAAAGTTGATGATCCGAGCTACAAATGATGATGTTAAGGACTGCATGGTTAAAGATAGGAAGGATAGTTTACTCAAAGAATACACTGCCAAACATAACACCTTAGGGACTGACAAAGAGCTTCCTCCACGAGCTGGGATTGTTGCTAACACTGAGGACAGTGTGATTCATGAAGGGGGGGAGAAAAAAAATACTCAACTCGTCTCCAATAGCTAGCCTCGACACTCCACCTCACCATACACATGGCCGAGGCCAGCCTACGAGTGCCCAAAGATCTGTAGCTCCAAAGGATTCAAGCAAGTTGCATACTAAACCCTTTAAACCCCCTCAAGTTCTAATGACTAAGAGCGGCAAGGCCAGTGATTACTGTAGAAAAATACCAATACTTGAGGAGGTTGTTGATGGGGAAAGCCTTAGAGCCATGTTTTCTTGAAATGAGATAGCAAATCTGCCTCCTAAGGAGTCGAACAACCCTCCACCTTTGGATTCTGGACCTGATATAATCTTGCAACCAATCAGAGTTGTAGATGGTTCAATGGAGTATAAAGTGAAGAGTTGCAAGTGTACCAAGCTATTTGCTAAAGTCAAGCAGCTCCTCTTCTCAAGGCACAAATCAAAGTGGTCAGGGCCCTTTAACATCAAACAGTCCATGCCTTGTGGAGCCATTACATTGGTTACCAAGAAAGGCGAAGACCTTCCAAAAATGGACAGAAAGTCAAGCTCTTTATGGTTGTTGGAAAAATTTCTGAGGGACTCCAACCCTCCTCTCTAAACCACCCTAAGCCAACTAGGTGTGAAGAGTCGAGCTTGAGACTATAAACAAGCTCACTTGGGAGGAAGTCTCATGTCTATCCTTTTACTTTTAAGAACTTTTTATTTGCTTTAAGTACTTTGGTTTTTATGTTTAGTTTTTGGAATATTTTTATTTTTCTTTATGCTTGGAGTGTGGCATGTTTGTCTTAGTTTAAGGTGAAAATAGGACCATTAACGAGCCAAGTTTTCGCCTCGCATATGGCCCTCGCATGTGTAACCACGAGGAGAGGACATTTTGGCTAAAAACAACAGCCCTCGCAGCTGACAAGCAAGGGTGTGGTGCAAGGAGTGTTCAACTTCTGCCTTGAGTATCACTCATAGACCTTCTCGTGCCACCAAGAGATAATGAACCACGAGGAGCACACGCGAGGATGGTATCTAGTCTTTAGATAAGGTGCCTCGGCCCTAGAATGCGAGGCCTCACTATGAGGGACATCATAGTGCATCCAAAAGTCTTTCATAAAGCTCCAAAAAGGTACCACTCTGCTCATTTCATTGTATATACCACATTCCATTATAAGTCTTGTTGACCTAGGGTTCTCCTCTAAGCTCTCATACACACAAGGGACTGTGTGATTTAAGTTTGGGGGAGGGTCCTAGGAGCTACTAATCGTGTGTTTTGTGATCTTAGTTAATCTTTTATGCATATCACTTAGGTTGTAAAAATCCGGTTAGATTTTTCTTTGTGCATTTGATTGTTGCATTTCATGGCACTTAAGGCATAGAAAAACCATAAAAATTTGAAAAGTTTTGAAAATGAAATCTGACAAAATAGAGTGATCATATAGCTTTTAGCTTTGTCTTTAGGTTGCATTCACTTAGGATTCATGCATCCGTACTTAATTCGTGGGAATAATCTTGATGATGGGCAAAATCTTGTTAAATTAGCTAAGTAACCATTATGAATGCTTTTGATTGGTGGATAGCCGTTTTGGAAAGTTTTTGGGTGGATCATCGCCTTGGTGAACTTTGCTTGGGTTGTGTTTTGAATAGATCTAGTTTGATTCCTTCTAAAACTGAACTCGAACTTCCAGTTTAGAGCCTAGAGATGCATCAATACCTTCCTTCTTTATGTCTAGCATGATCCAAAATGTGTTTTCAATAAAACCCTCTCAAAGTTAAGTGGAAAATAAAGCTGCCTGCCAAAACTTAAACCGAGTAAGTGGTAAAGGTGAAGCGACTGGAAGGATGTGTAAACCTGTAGCCTTTCATGTTTGTGTATATCCACCACTTACTCCATATGCGGGTTGGTGAAGCAACTTAGAAGGAAGTGTAAACCCATAGTCTTTCATGATTGTGTAAACCAACTTCGGAAAAGCCAAAAGGGCATATATAAAAAAAAGAAAAAAAAAAGAAAGAATGAATAAACGGGCAGTAAAATTTTGAATGAGAGGGAACCATTTGAGTTGAAAAATGATCATGCTAAGCTTAGGGAAGTTGAGCTATGCACTTGTTGATCTCTAGCCTCTTTTGAGGACCGCATCAAAAAGAAATAAGGAATTAGACTTGAACCTTTAGAGACCAGCTTACGTAACAGGAATCCATAGGTTGAATGCTATGTTTGAAGATGATTACATTGCGGTTCCCAAAATAATATAGCTCACATGTGGATTACAGTCCTAGCTTACACAAGTTACGCGTTGAATGAGATGTTCTCACTTTGTGTGCGGTTCTTCCATCTTAGGTCATTGCACTTGCTTGAGGCCAAGCAAGATCTAAGTTTGGGAGAGCTGATATGTGGATTTTAACATTTTTAGGGCCATTCTTAGAGTCATTTTCCATCCATATTATAGCATTTGCATCATTTTAGATTCCTTTTAGGGTAATTTTCATGTTGTGCACTTGCATACCATACATTCTGCATATGGAGCGGATTTAAGTGTTTTAAGGAGTATTTTGGAGCCAAACGGATCCAAGGAACGGGGCAGGAAAACTTAGGAAGACTTGGATGAACAAAGAAGCAGAAAAGCCAAAATTTAGATTCCCTCGCATCATAGCCTTGCACTACCAAGGGCGAGGACTGACTAAAGAACCTTGTCTCACACTATTGCCTCGTGTGTAGACCTCGAGGATGACACAAAGACCTCAGCCTTGTGGAGAATATCTCACCTCACAGCCAAGCGTTGACCTTCTACCACGAGGACCAAGATTAGAAGCACTCCTTGGTGCCCAAGCTCGCGCAAGGACTCTGAGGACAGATTCACAGATTTCCTGGTTGACCGACTTAGGTCGGTTTGGCCATTAGGGTTATGCAAATAATCCTATAAATACCCCCTAATGACACTCTTATTATATCATCTGT
Organism: Lepidium aucheri; assembly: GCA_900406435.1. Lineage (NCBI taxonomy): Eukaryota > Viridiplantae > Streptophyta > Magnoliopsida > Brassicales > Brassicaceae > Lepidium > Lepidium aucheri. The sequence continues at coordinate 6,439 of OVBA01007376.1, read as the reverse complement.
TGTTTTAGCTGAAAACTCTCTCTATCTTTTATTGCTTTTATGATTAGCTTTGTTTAAGGTACTCTTATGAATATTGTTCTTTAATTTATGCTTGAAGTTTATATGATTTAAGTTTATCTTGTTCTTCATCTGTATTTTCTACTATTTCATTTTAAGTCTACGTTTATGCAATCTATATCATCCCTACTCCTTCGCCCTCTCTCCATGAGGCGTGAGTAGATCCGTTTGGATCTCGAGGATAGGGCGATTGGAGGTGAATCCGTTGATTCCCTCGCTGTTCTAGACATGATCTGAACTCCGATCTCTTCTAACAAGGTCAAGCTATGTTGATCTCTTCCTGATCAAGAGAGATCTTATTTGTGCCATGACCTAAGGCTAGCACTGATGGGAGTGGAGACCAAGTGCCTTGTTAGTGATGGCTTGATCCGACAAAGAGAGATCTAGTATGTGGGTCATCTATTAGACGAGTTGGGCTTAGCTTAATGCTTCTGATTCGGTCTAATCGTGGTGAGAGACGTAATGGATCAGCTGATTCGGATAGGGGTCTTCACCGTGAGAGCGGGTTGATCTATTCTAGTTCCGGTCTAGAGATTGCTCAAAAGAGTCCGGTGAGTTGGGATCGATGAGTTTGTCGCCGATCAACCTCCTTATCCTCTAGATCCTTGCCTTTAATATAGTTTTCATCTTATTGCAATTGTTGTGCTATGTTTTTATGCTATTTCTCTGTTTTAGTCATTTCCATTCTGTTTTAGTTTTTTCATTTTGTGTATTTTGTCCTATTCTCTAGTTTGCAAGCACACGTAAATATCATAATCTATCATAGTGACAGAATTGTAGGTTACTTAGACTAGGATCTAGTATTAGATAGGTTGTTTATAAGCATCTCTGAGTATTTGGTTCGACAATTCCCATCTACTACCATTATGCTCAATTGATTTGATTCTAGGATAGAAAAATCCTTTTATCAGTAGTTGGTCAAAAATCCACTTTGTAGACTAGACATATGTTGACTGACCATTACCAATGTGTTTCATCAATACTCGTGTAAGCAATCGGTGGCCATGGAGTATATTTTTCCATGCATAGGAAAACATGAATCCCAAATCACTATCAAGAAAGTCTGTATTCCAAAAATATCATGATTTTTAGAACCGAGCAAGGAGAGAGTGAGGCTCATTTAAAAGTTTTTGAGCCTTTTTTGCGAGGAGAGCATGATTGAAGGTTTCCATATCACTAAATCCATGTCCATCCTCCGTTTAGGTTTGAAAAGGGTATTCCAAGCCACCCAGGGAATCTTATGTTTAGCGTCAAATGAATTCCACCAGAAAGCAGACATGGTGCTTGTAATTTTCTGGCAATGATACTTCGAAAGACGAAAGCAAGACATTGCATATACTAGAAAAGTCATCGCCACATATTTTAATAAAACCTCTTTTCCTCTCAATGATAAAGTCTTTGAAAACCAATTAGATGTGCGGGAAGAGAGATCTTCGAAATGAAGTTGAACATCAATTTCTTGGATCCATGGAAACATCGCGGGAGGCCAAAATATTTACCAACTCCATGTTCTGAAGAAATTCCAAAGAGAATTTTAATATGAGAGCGAGTGTCGTGGTCCACACAAGAATCAAAAGTGATGGCTAATTTTTGGAAATTGATTCTCCGTCCCGAAGCTTCTGAATTAAGCTGAAAGTAATTTTGAAGAGTCTGACTCTCCTCGAGATTATCTTTACAAACAAAGAGGCTATCGTTTGAAAAAAAGAGTTGTTGAATCTCACAGCCTGAATGATGGAACTGCAGTCCAATATGATGATGAGACATTCTTGCTCGATCCATGATATTAACCAGAGATTCTACACAAATGATAAATAAGAAAGGGGACAATGCATTGGCACAAGTTGCATTCCGGGTGGATAAACCCATGAGGAACGCCATTGATGAGTACAATGTATGATACCAAACGAATAAAGAACATTACCAGTCATACCTATTTACATTCAAAACCTAGTTGTAACAACAATTGGTCAACAAAAGGCCACTCAATCCGGCCATATGCTTTGGACATATTAGTCTTCAGAATCATATGAGAGCACTAAAATTTCAGATCCGTCTGAAGAGCATGAAATAACTCATGGGCTACTAAAATATTATCAGAGATAAGACGACGAGAAATAAAGGCACCTTGAATACTGGAAATCAAGCCTGATTATATGGTCTTCAGTCTTGTTGAAATAATTTAATAGATCATCTTATAAAGAAGCGAGCATAGACTGATTGGATGGAATTCTTACGTAGACTAGACTCCTAATTTCTTTGGAATCAATGCAATCTGTATAAAATTCTACTCCACGGAAAAACTCAATGTAAAGGGCTTCCTGAATAGATGTGCAGATATCATTGTCAACAATATGCCAATAATTCTACAAAAAATACTCGTCATGCCATCTGCTCTAGGAGCACTATCACTCCGAATACTAAAAGTGGTGTGTTTTATTTCCTTTATAATGACGGGAGCTAGTAATCAGAGATTCATTTTCGAGGTGATTTTGGGTGATAAACTAGTGAAACATTGTTCAAAAGAGGACAAATGAGAAGATTGAATAAGAATTGGAAATAGGTAGACTCTATTGTATCTTTGGAACCTTCAACAAACTTTGAAAGACCACGGTCATCTAACAGGAGAGGAATGTAATTTTTGAGCCGCTAGTATTTAACACAATTATGAAAATATTTTTTGTTTTGATCCCCATCCCGGAGCCATCTCTCATGATTTTTATGTCACCGATATAATTCTTCCTACAAATAAATATATTGAAGCTCTTATTTAAGAGAAGAGGTTTTAGAAAAATCTGGTGAAAAAACAGAAGTTTCTTGGTCAAGTTGGGCCCTAAGGGAGGCGTAGTTATTTCCAGCATGGTTGGCGCCTTTTTTCCAGGAAGAAATACTTTGTCTACAAGAAGCAATCCAATCAAAAAGGGAGATTTGTGTTGCACACCTGGAAGGATTCTATCTATGTTGAACAACAATGTTAAAGTTTGCCTCCGTTATCCAATATTTATCAAAGAAAAATAAACCTCTAAAGGTGTGATTTTTGTTGACCAGCCATGTCACAGTTGGTCTGTGATCCGAGCTGAATTTATCCAGATAAGTAGTAGTAACTTTAGGAAATCAACTTAACCATTCATCATTTCTGAAACTCCTATCCAGCCGACATTGTAACTAAACATTAGCCCTTTTACCAACCCATGAAAAACATTACACAAAGATGGGACCTCTCGGATACAGCAATCACGAATCATGTGTTGGAAAGGAAGAAAGAAAGAGTCGGTCGAGAATGTCCTTCTATTTTTCATCATTTAAGGTCAATTTTTTGAAATCACCAATCAAAAACTAAGCATTATGCTTGGAGAATCCTATAGATGTGGTTATATCCCAAACAAATAATCGAAGATGATGAACTGGATCTCCATAAATAAAATAAACAAAGACAGTAACACCACCTACTTAATTTGGGTATCAATAATACAATCATCAAAGGATAAAATTGCAAGATCCATAGAATCTTTCCAGAAAAGTGTTAATCCTCCTCCTAGCCCAATATGGTCAATAGTGTGAATATGATCATAGTCCATTCATTTTTGTACTTCAAGTAGATAAAGAGAATTATTCTTTGTTTCCATGAGGAACAAAATGTCCAAAAATAAGATCTGCCTTAATTGTTTAAGGATTCGAATTGCCAGGGTGTTCCTTGCTCCCTTACAATTCCAACTGAGGATACTTATTGGAAACTAGGTGGTTTATGGGGAACCACATAACCATCAGAAGTATCAAGAATCGGAAAGATAATATCCTCAGTGTCTTGGTCTTTGCGTTGAAGAGGACTTTGATCATCTAGTATGGACACAATGTCATTACTACTAAATTTTTTCTTAGAGGAAGACGCCTCCTTGTCATATGTAGTAAAGTCCACAAAAACTTCATTGAGCCGCATTTCCGGAGGTGTTTCAGCAGGTGTAGACAGTTGGACACACTGTTTAATCTTCCTAGTTTTGAAGGATCGTCTTGGCTGGGAAGAAGCACCATGATGGCATTCAGAAGGTGTGTGTTGGAAAGTTTTTTGGGTTGTGCCACCAGATGGAGTAGCGGCCATTGGGGTGAGATTTGATTTTAGTTGTCCATCGGGTTCTAATCTCGTGTAATGGTCCATTGTAGATGAATTAATATGAAGAAGGGATTTGTCATGATCGAAAAGTGAATTAAGAGTCGGTTGTAAGAAACTATACCGTTCGGAAAGTCCTTGTTGTATAGATTGACTATCTAGGAGAAACTTTGTCCCTTTAATATTATCCATTGCAGCTTTGATGTGGTTTATCTGTTCTAAAGCATAGTCTGACTGGGAAGTTTGATTTTGGAAGAGGGTTCTCCTGGAAAGACTAAGTTTATGGTAAGGTTGGGAGGAGAAGATGAGTTGTTGATAAGGTTATCAGTAGTCTCAGCTGACTCGTCCTTTTGGAAGTACGAGGATTGGGCTTGGTCATGGGTAATGCGACATAAACGATAACAATACTTACATATCCTTTCAAATTCAAGTTCCACTTGGAATGTGGTGCCATCCAGAATTCTAATAGTACGAGTTTTGGGGACGGGGTTGAGAGAGTCAAAAAGGATCTTAACTCTCACAAATTCATTTAGATGAGATTAAACAGGGTCAAAAGCAATTTTTAGTACCTTTCCAAACAATTTTGCTATGGCTTCTATAGTATCTTTTGTAAAATAATTTACTGGGAATTTATATATTCTTATCCAAATCGAACAAAATTTCAGGTAAGATTCAGGCGGTTCTTCAACCCATCGCTTTAATATCATACCCAACTCATCATATGTCCAAAAACTCAGATTGAGGACCGATTCTAATTAGTTTCTTATTGAAAGATAAATTGAAATTGTCAGCAGAAAGAGCAATACCTTGTACTCGATTGTGTAATTTTCAAATCTTTGGCATATTAAGAATCATCTTGGCCATGTTTTGGTTCTTCAGATTAAGGAGCTTGCCCATTAGATTCACTTTGTTTCGATTTATGGATGAGTACTCACCACCTAACGGAAGATTGATGATAACTTTTTCCTCGATCCGCAACTTTCCAAGGTTTAACGATATCTTGTCTATTCCAAAATTGTAAAGATTTCACACCACCAAGTTGAAAGATCAATTAATCAGTGAAGCAAATCTTGAATTATAACTCCCTTATCTGTTTTGCTTCCAGAGAGCGGAGAAGCTTTTTTATCATTCCCTCATTTTATTTTAGTGTGGATCAATTTAAAAATTTATGATATAGTAAAGATGAATTTTAAGATCAAGTGGTCGTTGTTTAGTGGTTTCCACTTAAAAAAGAAGTTTGAGTGGAAACGCTTGTCATTTTTGTTTGGCCACGGGCATTCACATGAACTTTTCCGACTCCTTAAAGATTATAGTAAAAAGGGATAATGTATCGAATTTCACTATCGGAGATTCACGTCCTCTATAGAAAATAATATGGAACCTCTACTAGACTAAGTCGGTGGTCCCTTCTCAGCTTAAAAAAAAGAGTGAAAATAATTTTTTTTCTTAAAGTCGAATTTTTATGAGCAAATTAGAAAAGGATTACAAGTCTGCAATACCATTTTTTTACATGATCATACAGGCAACCGAAGCATTTGTAATTCGTTTGATGCTTCCATTGTATGCACAGATCAAACAGTTGCAGAAATTAAATCATTTATTGATCAATATATTCTTCCACTACTTTTAATCCCTGTGAACACATTAATTATACTGTTTCATACTCAGATATACTTCTGGTTGTTTTGTAGTTTCCTTCGGGATTTGATTTGTATTACATCAATACAACCAAAGTCTGTACGAAGGCAGGCGCTTCGTGATACACCTGATAAGTTTCTCGACTGTCCTATGAAGCATGTCCAAGAGCTGCTCGAACTGGATGAGGTATTTAAAGTTTAGTTGTTTTTAACATTTATAAGATTGATTTATTTCCAATTGTTTTCCTTATTAATCGTCTGCTTATCTAATTATCTATTTTTATTTTTATTCATTCAGGTTGTTAAGTGTCGTGTTCTTTGCACTATAACTGACATTCAAACTGACCTTGGGTGGTTTTATTTTGGGTGTAAGAAATGCAATAAAAAGGTGTTAAAAGAAGCTCCTGTTGACTTAAATTCCGTCTCATCTATACTAGATCCTAAGTTCTACTGTGAGAATTGCAAAGAGTATTCGAAATCTGTCNTCGTACATTACTTATTATACATAACGTTCACTATAACTAATCTTTAAATATGGTGTTCAGGTTTAAACTTCACCTTTCTGCAATGGATGATACTGGTGAAGCTAAACTGTTGCTATTTGATTCTCATGCTGCGGATTTGGTTGGCCAGAGTGCAGATT